>JAJMLL010000016.1:0-265792 GCA_030569655.1 Yamadazyma tallmaniae | reverse complement strand
TCGTTACCAGATTGTCTAACGTTTTCGTTATTGGTACCGAAGCTGGTAAGCCATATGTTTCCTTGCCAAAGGGTAAGGGTATCAAATTGTCTATTTCTGAAGAAAGAGACAGAAGAAGAGCTCAACAGGGATTGTAATGTAATATAGGATTTAATTGCTTACTCTTCAGCTGTAACTGATTCTACATCTCTAATTCAAAGAACCGAATATTTTGTGACTGTTGATAATACTTTAGAACCACTCGTGGATCATCGCGAAATTATGACTAGCAGATACAGAGTAGAGTACGCATTGAAAACTCATCGTCGTGATGAGTTTATTGAATGGATCAAGGCATTGTTGGCTGTTCCTTTTGTATTGCACAGTGACATAGAAAGCGAAAAACTAGGTTTCGATGACTTGGCTGAGTATGAAAACTACAACCATAGGAAACTGATGGTTTCTGAGAAAGATTGCAAGGGCCGTTACCTTGAAGTGTTTCAAGACGTAGAAAAACTCATAGATAATGCCATTGCATTACAAGATGCGTCGCTGGGATTTGTTCCTATGTCTAGAATTAGGAAGTTGGTACCTTCAGTGGGACATTTTTTCACTCATTTACCATTAGCTCAGTCGTTTTTGTTGGAGGATCAAAAGAGAAGCATTAGTAAAAGAAGATTGGTTAGTCCAAGTTTCAATGATGTGAGACAGATCTTAAACACAGCACAAATATTAGCGTTACAGCAAATTTACAAGGATAAAAGAGTCGATCAACAATTGAAGTTGATTACCTTCGATGGTGATGTTACTTTGTATGAGGACGGGAAGTCGTTGTGCAGAACCGATGAAATTGTGACTAGATTGGTAAGATTGTTGGAGTTAGGTTTTTTCATTGGAGTTGTGACTGCTGCGGGATATCCAGGTCAACTGGGAAGTGCCCAGTATTACACCCGATTAAAAGGTTTGGTCGATGCTGTGAATGAAAGCGAAATGAGTGACGATAAGAAGCTGAACTTATTGGTCATGGGTGGAGAATCTAACTATTTGTTCAGATTTGATAATAAGTTGAAGACCTTCAAGTTTATTCCAGGTTCCGAATGGTACTTGCCTTTAATGAATACTTGGAACAATAACCACATTGAGAACATCATGGAAATCATTTACATCCATCTCAACAACTTGAGAGAGAAGTTCAACTTAAACGATGACTCTAAAACCTTGATTATTAGGAAGGAAAGATCTATAGGGATAATACCTGTCAACGGGTTCCTGATAATCAGAGAAACCTTGGAAGAAATTGTTTTGTCATGCTCTACTAAGTTGGTTGAAAGTGTACATGAGTTGGATTGCAGTGAAATTAAAGTATGTGCTTTCAATGGGGGTTCTGACGTGTGGGTTGATATTGGTGACAAGTCCTTGGGAGTTGAATGCTTGCAAAGGTATTTGTGCAAAGGCGAAGACCATCCATTGTGTCCTATTTTGAAAAGCGAAAGTTTACATATAGGAGACCAATTTGCCAGTTTGGGGGCCAATGACTTTAAGGCTAGATTGAGTGCGTGTACTGTATGGATAGCCAGTCCCAAGGAGACTGTTGATATTTTGGACACCTTGATTGATGGTATTTAGAATATAATTTTTGTTTGGCTGGTTGTAGTATGCTCTGAAAGTTGTTTCTACTAGTTGGTAGCTTCAGAGTAGTAACACGATTCAATGTCACCAATAATAGTTACTATAATGAAGAAAAGTATGCACAAGAATAGCAATCATGACAATTACCGTCCTTTTCAAAAGAACTTATGTTTGTCATAGCTCACTTTATGTTGACAACTAGAGGTAAGAATACAATATACACACGCAGAACTCAACTCTGAAGTGGTAGCAATGTATGTGAAGGTGCACGACAGTCCATGCTACAACCCCGTGAAGTGCCCAACATGAAGTTGGGGAGTATAGCTTGCATGTTTCTTGAAAGGTATCTTCACAACAAACAGAAGCCATACTGTAAGTATGGAAAACGGAAAAACGGCACAACTGCCAGATTTGGACCAGCAAATTTACATTTCGGGGACGACATGTAGTGACATCCATAAGCAGTAGAAGTTGAAAGCCGTTAGTTAGGAATTAAAACTACTTCTCAATAGGTGGGTGATGGTAATCTCCGTGAAGGAACAACTTCCTATTCTGTAAGTTTTTAGTCAAAGAAATGTTATAGAGTACTTTAGTTAAGCTGGCAAAGAAAAAGAATGAAGTCACCACCAAAAATCTGAAATAAACTCATGGCAGGTTTCTGTTCTATATATTATCCTTCTCTTTTCCATTTAGAAACAAGTCAAACTTGAATTGAACTAGTATGCTTGATTTTCCTCCCTCACCCCACAAAAACTGTCGAACGAGTATCAACGTCTCACACCAGGATGCAAATTCTTTCATAATATCAGGATACACACGAAGAACATCAACAAGAAAGGCAGGAATACACATAAGATGGTCGATCCTAGTGCCAGAAATACTACAAAACACCTTAGTTGACGAAACTATCGAATTTATCACAATACCCCAGAAAAAGTGGACTGAGCATTTTTCGGGGAGAACACGGAAAACCTGCTTAAAGCAGACATTTGCAATACTAAAAGTGAAGAATTTTACATGTTCTGATGAAAACGTTATGAGAATAGCTAATTGAGAATTGGAACTACTGGAAGACTATTTGCCCTGAAGAAGGCACTTGCCGCAGTTTCTTTATCAGCATCTGTGTACCATACCTATTACCAAGGCATACATCTTGTGGCTCTAGATACCAACCCCAAACCCCTCTTGCCTTCCATCATTTATCCCACATTTGTTCATTTTTAGCGTGTGGTGTCGAAAAATTCCACGGAGAATTATTGTGTTTTGGGAATAAAAGTAGATTATGATCTGGAGAAACGAGAAGATGCAGATAGTTTTGAACGGCAGTAGTTTGGCATTAATATAAATATGCACCCCCATCCTCATCATATCAATCAATAACACAGAATCCATTCACACACATCATGCCTGACATAGTCGACAAGCAAGCTACATCATCCGACAACAACTCTTTGGCTGACATGGCCAGTCATGAAACCATTACTGCAAAGTTGCCCGTATATAAAAAGCCTTTTTACAGATACACCCATTTCTTGCAATTATACTTCTTTGTTTTCTTGATCACCATTACTTCCAGTAACAATGGTTTTGATTCCAGTATCGTTAACGGGTTCCAGAGTTTGATTTCCTGGAGAACTTCCATGGGACCAGGTGCAAGTGACCATGATAAGTTATCTTCAATCTCCAACGGTATTGTCTTTGGTGTGGTTGCTGCGTTCCCATTTGGTTTTATTTCCGATAAATGGGGAAGAAAGTATGCTATTTACATTGGTCAGTCTATTGTTATCGTCGGAGTTATCATTCAAACTGCTGGTGATTCCTGGCAATTGTTTTTAGTAGGTAGATTGATCATTGGTATGGGTATGGGTATAGCCTTGGTTGGTTCTCCATCTTTGATCTCTGAAGTGGCTTACCCTACCCACAGATCTATTGCTACTGGTTTCTATAATACTTGCTGGTATTTAGGAGCTGTGATTGCAGCTTGGGTTACTTATGGAACCAGAACTCTCCATGGGCATGCTGCTTGGAAGATTCCCTCCGGTTTACAAGCTGCCTTACCATTTTTCCAGTTATTATTTTTGTGGATGGGACCAGAATCTCCAAGATGGTTGGTTTCCAAGGGAAGAATTGATAAGGCAAGAGAAGTATTGAAAAAATATCATACCGGTAATTCTAACGATCCACACGATGTTGAATTTGTTGAATTTGAGTTGAAGCAAATCGAACTTGCTTTGGAAATGGAACGTCTTTCTTCCACTACATCTTACAAGGACTTTTTTATGATTCGTAGCCACAGAAAGAGATTATTCTTGGTAATGTTCACTGCTGCAATTATGCAATTTGCTGGTAACGGGTTGATTTCTTACTTTTTGAATAAAGTCTTAAACTCTATTGGTATCACTGGAGAAAAGGAGCAGTTGCAGATTAATGGTTCCTTAAGCATTTACAATATGGTGACTTCTATGGTTGCTGCCGCTTTTGTTGGTAGATTCAAGAGAAGAAAGGTCTTTTTAACTTCCTACGCAGGTATGTTGATTACCTACATTATTTGGACAATTTGCTCTGCGCTTGCAGCCCAACACGATTATCCAAAGTCATATTCAAATGGAGTTTTGGCTATGATTTTCTTATATAATGGTTGTTACAATGTTGGATTGAACGGTTTGCCTTACGTCTATGTTACTGAAGTTTTGCCATTTAGCCACAGAGCTAAGGGTTTGAACATCTTCCAGTTGACACAAATGATTGTCATTATCTTTAATGGTTATGTTAACCCTATTGGAGTTGACAACGCTGGATGGAAGTTTTACATTCTCTATGTGGTCATGATTGCTTTTGAAGCCACTATCATTTACTTCTTCTATCCTGAAACATATGGATACACCTTGGAAGAGGTTGCTAAGGTATTTGGTGATGGTATTCAAGATTCCAGCATTGCTGCAATTCAAGCCAAAGCTGAGTTAGTCCATAAAGAAGAAAAGGAGGATGCTTAATTCTGCATCATGATTTATGTGTACTTTAATAAACTGTTTCTTATTCTTGATCTAAAGAGATACCAGGATAATAGGCTATTTAAGCAAAAGGAAAACCGGAAACAACACTAAATTGTGTATAGTTTACAAACTCTCAGTGTATTGTTCTACAATATGCCTGCCTACAGGATTATCAGAGGGCAAGGCTTCTGATATCGTGAAGCACTTGAATTCTGCAACCCTTTATATACTCTCGAGCTTTTCTGAAAAGACCCCAAGAATCAGATACTTGTAAACACCTAAATTACAATAAAACATCGTCAGAACCGCACTTGTTCTACATAAAGCCAACTCCACGATCGCACAGTCAGTTAAAAAGTGTTGATATTGAGCGCGCAGCAGCCATGCTTTCCAGACTTTCATCAGATTTAACAACCAGTCCTGGTAAGCTTTTGTTTCAGATAGTAGTACTACAATGCTTCTATTACGTGACGGCACTCATAATCTTCTACCTAGTGAGTTCATTGAATGGATATGACTTTGTATGGAGCTTTATATTTCTGTGGGAGTTGATCTCGCTGGACAATGCTATGGGCTTGATTTTGTTCGGCTTGTGGCTAGTCGATTCGTTATTATGTGTGCTATTTGTCACGCTTATAGTTGGGAGGTCTAAATTGGCCTGGGACTTTGCTTTAACCGTGCACATCATCAATCTTATAATTGTGTGGGTGTTCAGCGGAAAGTTTCCTACATCTACACTCTGGTGGTGTCTTCAAATACTAAGTGCTACCCTACTTGTAACGTTGTCTACTTATCTGACAAGATGGAGTGAACTCAGAACTACTTTCTTTGACAACATGCTTGATGCACAGGTCCGACAAGAAGAAGGAAGGTCAGCGCCAATTGAAATGGAAAACTTGGTTCCTTCTTCTAAATAATCTACTCGAACTTATGTATTAATTACTTTCATTTTCATGGCATTGTCTATATGGTTTAATATATCGTATTTACTTTTTACCTTTACCTTTCTTTTTGCTTTTGTTCTTGACAACCTTGTTGACTTTAGGATCCATTCTGTCTGCTTTGGTTTTCTTGTATGGTCTTGGAGTATCTTCTTTGGCCTCGTTAGCTTTTCTCTTTCTGGAATTCATCTTCTTACCGTGTTTGGTCAATTGATGTTTGGCACTAGCGGTATCAGCTTCTTTAAACCAGGTTCTCTTAGGTCTAGACTTGATTTCGTCTTTATGTTTCATCATATTACTGGCCTTGTTCAATTCCATTTCCGCCCTTAAAATCTCTTTGGCGTTCTTTTCTTCTTCCTTGACTTCTTCAATCACTTCTTCTTTGGATTCAACCACCTTATTGATCTTTTCAACTTCGCTCCAATCCACAGATCTAGAAACCGCTTTAGTTTCGTCATTCAATGATTTGATGGCATCTTTCACAATACTTCTATCCAGACTGGACTCTCCAACAAATGTTATAGACTTACCATCTCTTCCTGCTCTAGCAGTTCTACCAACTCTATGTAAGTAGATTTCATAAGACTTTGGCATATCAAAGTTTATAACTAATTCGATTTTAGGAATATCTAAACCTCTGGCAGCCAAGTCAGTACAGATTAACACTGGAACCTTCAAATTCTTGAAATCAGTAACACTCTGCAATCTCTGTCCTTGCGACAAGGAACCATGCAACTCACCAACCTTTAATCCCAATAAACCTAAGGTTATTCTCAAAACATGGGCAGTTTCCTTTCTTGCAACAAAAACAACTATCCTAGTCATTGAAATGTTCTTCAAGAGTTGATATAACAATGCTTGCTTCAAATTATCTCTTTTTCTTATTCTAATAAACTCCTGGATCAACTTATTGGAAGCAGCCTTAGGGGGATCAATCATGATTCTCACAGGTTTCTGCAAGGACAACTGAATCAAATCCTGTATCTTTGTGTTCATAGTAGCGGAAAACAACAATGTTTGACGTTTATGTTTAGGAATTAAAGATAAAATCTCAGTTAATTCCACCTGGAACCCTTCTTCCAACATTCTATCAGCTTCATCAATCACCATGATTTCCAAAGAATCAATTGAAAAAGACGGGGAATTTCTGATGTGATCAATCAATCTACCAGGTGTAGCAATGACTATATCTGGTCTTGATTTCAACTGCTGTTCTTGTTGTCTCAAGTTCAAACCACCTACAGCCAAACCAAAAGTGATGCTAGGAACATAGTGAGCAATTTTCTTACCTACATCGAAAACTTGAATAGCTAATTCTCTGGTTGGAGCCAAAACAACTACCCTGGTAGCTGCCACTTTGCTAGGCTTATACAATAATCTTTCAATGATTGGAATCATGTATGCAGCTGTCTTACCAGAACCAGTAACCGCACCTGCAACGATATCCTTACCCATCAATGCTATTGGAATAGAAGCAGATTGAATGGGCGAAGGTTTAACATACCCTAAGTTGGATAAACCTTTCAAAATAGGTCTGGACAAGTTTAAGGATGAAAACTTCTCATGAGCCTGAGTTCTTTCAACTTGGTTACCATTTTCGTAGAATTGGGCCATAGCTTCTTCTGAGTCTTCAACTTCTTCCAGCTCATCTTCAGCATCTTCAGCCTCGCCCTCAACATCTTCTTCTTCCTCTTGTTGCTCTTCATCGTTTTGATTTTCTTCTTCTTCTCCTTGTTCTTCGTCTTCACCATTGTTGACACCCATACCAAAACCATCCATAGCTAACTCTTCATCTTCTTCTTCGTCGTCTTCCCCCTCAGCCTCTTCATTCTCGTCTTCATCATCCTCTTCTTCTGCTTCCTCCTCATCAACTCCTACCAAATTAGTCAACCCACCTTTCTGTTTCAAGATCTCATCCAAATCTACAGTCTTTGTTTTCTTCTCTTCGACTTCAAAGTCCCAGCCGGCCATGGTATCAATTTCCTCATCCCCAAAATGGAATTCTGGGTTCATATCGTCTCCAGAGCCATAGTCAGAAACCTCATTATCACTTTCTATCGTCTCTACAAATGCCTTCATCGTTAAATTTTGAGATGAGATGAGATCGCGAACTTTTTATAATAACTATGTAGGGTTTGAAGAACTAAATTAGGAATAGTAGTAGTTGTCAGCAACATCCACCAACTCGTTGATATCGTAATACTCGTCATCAGAGTTTTCATCAAGGTTGACAGGCAGAATGTCATTCAAACTCAATAACTGAGTGTTTCTTCTAATGTCTACCAAAGTGTCCAACTGTTTTTCAGTTTCCAGTGACAACTGCCCCGGTTTTATCATCATCTTTAACATCTTTAACCCGTCTAACCACACGTACTTGTTTACTTCGGTATCGGTGTAGAAGCTTAGCAATTTCTTGGAATTTTGTCCAAATAATGTGATTTTTTCGTATGAAATGGTACCCTTGATAGAAATTAATCTGGAATTCTTGCGCATGTCTTCCTCTCCGATCTGATCCCCAATCTTGATAGACTTGAATTCGACAATGTCGGATAATCTCAACGACCGTTGTTCCATTTCCTCGTAGGTTGGCTGGGAAATAGTTCTTTCAGGGTATTCTTTGTAGTACAAAAACTGTCTGTTTGGTGATAATTGGATAAAATAGTACTTGCTGACATCGGAAGATACAGATGTATTTGTTCCATTGTTGAGTAGCAATGAAGATGAGGATGGGTTGGTATTAGACCTCTTATTATTCTTCATCATAACTTCACCGTGAGCTTCAGTAAAAACCCAGGAGCCTTTCAATAATTGAATGACTCTTTGTTCACAAACAAAATCCATCACTTCCAAACTCAAGTTTCTATTAAATTCGTTCAACTTCAAGTTCCAGTTGGAGCTTTCCTTCAACTTCAAGTTGGCTACTTGGTTGGCTCTCATCAATGTGTAGTCAGATAAATCAAGGCATTCTTCAATGGATTTTTCTCCAACTATTATATCATTTTCAATCATATCAACATTGTCTTTTATCAACAGCAAGATCTTCTCAATATCATCTATGTTGTTCAACTGAGAGTTTGTGAACTGCCATAAGTTCAAACACGAATTCATGGTGTAGAAAATCATCAATTCCCAACTCAAAATGTTCTCGTATATCTTTGGATAGAGGTTCTTTGAGTTGAATATTTCAATCCACAAATCAGTTACGTTCTTAATGAACAAGCACAACGGAAAGGTTTTATTATGATCACTCATCATTAATTCTTCATGGAATTTCTTCTTAAAGATCATGTTGGTGTCTTTCAAGAAGATTTTTAGGTCCATAGCTAACAAAATAGTGAAGTTATCCACAATAAATCTTCTTGGATTATCTGTGAAACCAGCCTTCATGTATTCTTCTGGGGTAGCCGCAGTACCATATTCGTTAAGATTAAATTCCAAGATGGCAAACAAGTTGTCCAACATGACTCTATGACTTTTGATCGACAAATCAAACTTGGTTTTAAGCAAAAACTCGTTTAATTTGTAGTAGCTGATTTTCAAATCATTTATAGCATTCAAAATCAAGGTGTTGGAGGTTTCAATCAAGTTACCAATAATGTTGAAAATGCCTACATGCTTCAACCTTCCAGCCATTGTTATTATTCCGTTGTATTCAAACTTTAAGGCCTTAGCTATCAAGTCGTTGACAATTTTGATGGTAGTCAAAGTGATTTTGTTATCTTGAGAGTATATTTTAGCAGACATGATGTCGATGACATCCAACTTGTTAATCAAACTTTCAAACAATGGAACGTACTTGTCGACAGAATCGTCTTTCTGGTTGAATAAAATACCACTAACCAATATCTTCACCAAATCTAATACTGGCTTGTAAATGTCGTTGGAGATTTTCTTGCTCAAGATGGAAAACAAGGAAGAAAACAAGGTGAAGTCAAATATCTGAGTGAAATCAATCTTCTTGTTGTATTCATTCATCAAATTGAGCTTTATCAAACATTCAATCAATTTAGGCAACACCACTATCAGGTTGACTTTATCTTGCTTTGAGTTTGCCGAATCCTGCTTGGATCCATCAGGATTGTCCTTTACGATGATCTTTGATCTTAAGATCTCACAGTAGTTAAGAACCTCGTCCACTTCCAAGCTTCCATTGGAGTTTTCTATTATTTCCGACAACTTCTTGTTGACAGCCTGTACAGTTAAAGGCTTTGACATTTGTCAATTGAATATTTTCGTGATAGGATATGAAAGATTGCAATATTATATGGAAATAGCGTCCGGGATGGCCTAGAATATGCTATATCAACAGCCTGTAATTGGATTTCAAAGATCGTAAGTGAAAAGTTGATGAATCTCGCCTCGTCAATTTCTCAAATTCTCGAATTGAAACAACAACCACAACTTAGGTTTTAGATAATTGTGATGAACCTGATCTCAGATGTAGTGGAATGTCAGCACCAGCAGCAATAATTATCTCAACAAGATTTTTGGCCAGTGCTGAAAAACGGAGGTTTATAGTAGTATGGTAATTGCCTATTTAGGCCCGTTTAGGAAATGTTATAGGAGGACGTGTACAGAAGAAGTGCATCTGGTAGTGTCACGTACGAAAGGCGCATTGAAGAGAAAGCCGGTGGTGTATGAAGAGAAGTGTAGTATGCATGGCGTTGCCAGATATGAGTTTAATCGCCACTTTAATGGCGAATTTAGTGGAAGATAGCGTAGGAATTACGAAAAGAGAAACCACACAGGCAGAAATCAAGCAAAAAAGTAGAAACAGGTCCCAGGGAAGAAGTAAACTGATGCAGATGAGAGAAGCGTAAAACAGAAAGCGTAGAAATAAGTGTAAACAATTTGTAAGTGCAACAGAAGTACTGTTGAAAGACCAGGGCCTTCTAGACTCCTAGTTTCAAGACGGACCATGTCAAATTTGGTTAAGATCGATGTCCTTCAAAGGTGTTCTTGCGTCATTTCTTAATTACTGGGTATAACCGTGGCACATGAACCATAGGATTTTTGCTATATATAGGGTGAATGTGCCTGTTGCTTGCGTTCAATGTCTCATGTGATTGGATTTTAGTGAAATTTTGCACCAAATGTGATTGTAGGAAGAAATTTTTAAAGTGAAGGTTATTAATGTTGGTTTTGCATGTTTTCATGAATAATTAGTATAAACAGTTGATGTGACTTGATTGAAGAGCTTTTGGTTCTGTAATGCCATTAGTAGCGTGTAACGATTTTTCTATTTAGAGGTTTCAAGAGTAGCTTGGAAGAAAAGTACTTCTTCATCAGTCTAATAAGCATTGTCTAACAACAATAGAATAGTCCAATAACAATAGTCTGGGATGAAGAATGGTCTAGTAGGAATTACTGGAAACAATCGTCTGGTAAACAAAGATCAATTGCCTGGTAAGAGTGGTAAGAGTCGTATGGAATGACTTCAATATGAATCTTTGAAGTTCGAATAAAATAATATTTTTTCGGAACATGGGAAGCGAATGAAAACGTGAAAGTGCCTCTGTTGAAAATTAGGTAACAGATACAATTGTTGAGCAAACAAAATACATCAAACCCCTCCTACACTACAGAACCAGCCTTAAAACTAGTTACCTTCAAGAAAATACCCACCCACACATCAAAAAAAATTTCACCCTCGCTTATGTAATGTGTTGATCCACCCCCACTTTTAATCACCGAATTCGCTACAATTCTTTCCTTAAAGAACTCCACTACACTCTTACAGACTAGACTCTAATGCTATCAACACTTGCTCTGCAATTAACTCTACAACCCTCTACAACCCTCCATACAATTTCAATGCTACTCACCTTAAGTACATTTTAGTCGCACTTTCGCAAATTATCACCATGCCTTCCACAGGTGACTACAGTCCCAGATCCTCCATAGTCTATATGGGTGATACCCCTTCAGACCATTCGTCAGTAAACGAGTCTGCAGAAACATCCAATTACCCTACAACCCATGAAAACCAAACCCGGGACTTTATCAACTACAAAGGATTCCATAGGTTCAGTAAAGCTTCAAATGTGCCTCCGCTAACCAACCCTATCAAGCCGAAGTTCAGAAAGAAGTCTAGTCTTTTAGGAAAATTGGTCTATAGTAGGAAGAACTCGGATGAAAACTCAGCAAAATCCGTCAAGTCTGCTGATTCAGATACACCCGCCAAAACAGAAACGCCAGAAAAGACAGAGAAGCCAAATACGGTTACTAGCCAACGTCAGCCATCCCGTCAAGAATTGCCACCACATAAGAACCCTGAAAGCAGCGATGCATATAATCATAGCCTGAAAACTGTAGAAGAAGAAGAAAAACATAAGGGGCTTCATTCTAAGTTCAATTCCTTCAGTTCATTTCATCCTCCAGGCAATTTGAAGCTTGGCTCGCGTTCCAGTTCCAGTTCGAATCTCATGTCATTGACACATAATATAAACGGGTTGCACCACAGTTCTAGCACCAATAATTTAGAAGACTCACACCGGTTTAAGTTCAGATTAACTTCGTTAACCGATCATGAGAATTTCCATAACCCTACACCTCAATCCAGAAAGCACTCGGTGACTAGTATAGCAGGACCGATCTCAAGTCCCGAAAAGTCCAGAAACAGTAGCAAGTCTACTTCCTCGACAGTGATCGATTTGAATTTGAATGAATTGGATTTTATTAAACAACAGCCCAAACGGTCAGTGGGTTCTACCTCCTCCAACTCCTGGAAAGCCCCTGATAGTTGGGATGTCAAGGTGGACTTGCAAGAAGGAGACAATGAGTTCAACGAAACAATATCAGAAGATGCTGAAAAGGAAGAGAAGCCTGATACACGGCTTAAGCATAATGTGAGCAATTCAAGTCTTGCACCATCTGCTACCTTTTCTAGAAGAAACACTGTGGAGCTTGATTCGAATAGCAGTGTGGATGGTAGAAGTACAAGAAACAATAGTATTCAATACAACAGGAATTCGAGTGTTCATAGCGGTGATTCTGATTTGAACAAGGTAGAGAAATTCATCATGACAAAACTGGATTTACCGGTTTTGTATGGCTCAAGACAACAGTCTCATATTGTAGCCTCGTCAGAAGCTGACACTAAACTTAAGGGTAAAAACCACATTATTAGAATCTTCAAGGAGGATAATACCTTCACCACTATTCTAAGCTCGTTAGAGGCCACCACCTCAGAGTTATTATTAAGTATCCAGAGAAAGTTTTTCCTTGATTCGGTTTCAAACTACCAGCTTTCACTTTATATTGGAAACTTTGTTAAAGTCCTAGAACCTTTTGAAAAACCGTTGAAGATCCAGATGGGTTTATTAATGTTGAGTGGCTACAAAGGTGCTGATAACTTGAGAATGATTGGAAGTGAAGATTTATCTTTCATTTGCAAGTTTGTAGTTGAAAATAGCTACTTGAGAAATTTAACTCATGAAGAAGAAATGATACTATCTAAGGACTATGTCAATGTCAATGTGTCTGGATTAAACTTGAAGAATATTCCAATTATTTTCCATCAACACACTTACGAAATTGAGACTTTGAACGTGGCTGATAATCCTGCAATCTATATTCCTTTAGATTTCTTGCAATCATGTAATTACTTGAAGAGTTTAACTTATTCTAGGAACGGGTGTTCGAAATTCCCGCTTAATTTCTTGGAGGCTACCTCCTTAAAGTATCTTGACATGGAAATGAACTTTTTGGACGAGTTACCGGTGACAATCGACACCCTAATCAATTTAAAGCATTTGAAATTGAACTCGAATCAATTGAATAGCTTACCTGAAAGTTTCGGAAATTTAATCAATTTGGAGACCTTAAACATGTCCTCAAATTACTTCAATGATTACCCTGAAGCTGTTAGTAGTTTGGTTAATTTGAAAGATTTGGATTTATCCTACAACGATTTATCATTTTTGCCTGAGTCATTGGGAAACTTGAAGAAATTGACAAAATTGAATTTGTCTACCAATAAATTAAGTAAAAATTTACCTGCGTTTTTCACAGAGTTGGTCATGTTGAAGAGATTGGATATCAGATACAACTACATCAACAATATTGATGTTCTAGGTAATTTGCCTAATTTGGAGGCAATTTATGCTTCCAAAAATCTAGTTTCAGGGTTCTTTGACAAAATGGAAAGTTTCAGAGTATTATACTTTGATAGAAATCCTATTACCAACTTGGAATTTAAAAATAACTTGACAAAGTTAACATCTTTGGATTTGTCAAAAGCGAAGATTACTATCATACAGAATGATTTTATAACCAAGATTGCTAACTTGGAAAAATTGATATTGGACAGGAATCATATTGTCAACTTTCCAGACAACTTGGGTACTTTAACGAAGTTAACGTATTTATCTGCATATGGGAACAATTTGCAAAGCTTGCCAGTTTCAATAGGTGAGTTGGTAAACTTGCAGTATCTTGATTTACATTCCAACAGTTTACAGCAGTTTCCAGAGGAGATCTGGAAATTGAAATCATTGAGTACCTTGAATGTTTCTTCGAATATTTTATCTGATTTCCCCAACCCACCTGTCGTTTTAGCTAAGAGAATCAGTTCTAGCGCCAATTTTAATGAATTAGGTAAATTTGAAGACATCAATGAAGAAACTGCAGGTAACCAAGCAAGGTCAAATGAATCAAATCAAAGTTTGACAAACTCTTTATCCGACAGCTTAACCATTTTGATGATGGCAGATAACAGATTCAATGATGAATGCTTCAACTCGTTGAGCTTATTATGCAACTTGAGTGTGCTTAACTTGTCGTACAATGATTTGACCGAAATACCAAATGGAGGATTATCGAGATTCACCAAATTAACTGAGATATATTTGGCAGGTAATGAATTGAGTAGTTTACCTTCAGATGATTTTGAGTCTTTAACCAAATTGAAGACCCTATTCATCAACAACAACAAATTAGTGTCGCTTCCAGCAGAATTGAGTAAATTAGCCAACTTATTAAATTTGGATGTAGGATCCAATCAATTAAAGTACAATATCAGCAACTGGCCTTATGATTGGAATTGGCATTGGAATCAAAAGTTGCAATACTTGAATTTTTCTGGTAACAAAAGATTTGAAATTAAACAAAGTCATATAAAGAACCCAGAAACTGGAGAGGACTTTGATAGTTTATTGGTATTGAAAAACTTGAAGGTTTTGGGATTAATTGACGTAACCTTGACCACTACCTCAGTTCCTGATCAAAGTAATGAAATGAGAATAAGAACAACAGCTTCGGAATTAGAGAACATCGGATACGGTGTTAGTGATTCTATGGGATTGAGAGATTTTGTTTCTTCCAGAGACATCTTCTTGCAAAAGTTTAGAGGTAACGAAAATGAAGTTTTGTTTGCTTCTTTTGATGGTAAAAGAGGATCACAATCCAAGGGTCATAAGGTTTCGGCCATGTCTAAGGTATTACTACCAAAGTTATTGATTGAAGAATTATCCAAGATCAAGTCCGATGACAGTATCCCCGATGCCATCAGAAGATGTTTCTTGCTGTTGAACAAGGAGATTAACAGTATTCTTTCGAGCAAGAAATCAAATACCTTTATTGCCAACACACCATTTAAAATTGAATACCAAGATGTTAATTTGGTAGACGACGCAAATGCTGGATGTAGTATAACTGCAATTTATATCAAGGATAAAAAGTTGTACACAGCAAATATTGGTGACACTGAAGCGTTAATGTCCAGAAAGAACGGAGATCACATAGTGTTAACCAATAAGCACGAGCCAACAACCAGAACCGAGTTTGAAAGAATCAGAGCCGCAGGTGGATATGTAGGAGGCGATGGTACATTGGATGGAGACCTACTGATTTCGAGAGGTGCAGGTTTCTTCAAATATATTCCTCACACTCATTCAGGCCCTGATATTAGATCTACAGAAATCACTAGTTCAGATGATATGATAGTTGTGGCCTCAAAGATGGTATGGGATTACCTTCAACACGAGACTGTGGTTGATATTATAAGACAAGAAAAAGACCCTATGCTTGCAGCGCAAAAGTTGAGAGACTTTGCCATTTCATATGGTGCAACTGACAAGATTTCGGTGATGATTTTGAGCTTGGACTATAAAAGGAACCACAGAAACAAAAGCGGTCTTTCATATAATAATTTGAGTGGTAGAGAGAACGATTTATTCAGCAATATCAACCAAAATACCAAGAAGAGAAGAGACAGAATTGGTACTGGTGATACAGCATTGAGAATGTTGGATGATGAGATCGAGGCACCAGTTGGAGACTTGGCCTTGGTATTCACAGATATCAAAAATTCCACTTTATTATGGGATACTTCTCCAGTAGCCATGAGATCAGCTATCAAGATCCACAACTCGATTATGAGAAGACAATTAAGACTTGTTGGGGGATACGAAGTGAAAACAGAAGGAGATGCTTTCATGGTGTCATTTCCAACCCCTACATCAGCATTATTGTGGTGTTTCAATGTGCAGCAGCAATTATTGACGGCAGACTGGCCAGTAGAAATTCTAGAGACAGATCAGTGTTATGAGGTTACTGATTCCAACAACAATATCATTTATAGAGGGTTATCAGTGAGAATGGGAATTCACTGGGGATCACCAGTGTGCGAGTTGGATGTTGTCACCCGAAGAATGGATTATTTTGGACCTATGGTGAACAGGGCTTCCAGAATCAGTGCAATCGCAGATGGAGGACAGATTTGCATTTCTTCAGACTTCTATTTTGAAGTCAAGTCTTTGTTCATGTTACAGGACAAAATCAATAACAATGAACTTACTATCGAAAAAGCATTTAATGGTAATATCATTGCCGGTGAAATCATCGAAAGAGAAATAGATGAGTTGAAACAAACCGGTTACCATTATTACGAATTAGGCGAAAAGAAACTAAAAGGTCTTGAAGCACCCGAACATATCACTTTGGCTTATCCTGATAAGTTAAAGATAAGGTTTGAGCTTTTTAAAAGCCAGATGGGTGATAATGCTGTGGGTAAGACGGTTTTCGGTACGATGCCTGTAGACTGCATTTATGCTTTGAGAACAGTAAGTTTGAAACTTGAAAGGGTATGTTGTGCGTTGAATGGAACCCCATTCTTGAACGAATTCCAGGAGACATCGTCAGAACAATTAATGAAGAAAACATCTTTCTTCAAAGAATCAGACATGCTCGGACTTTTGACCCACATTGTAGTACGAATCGAGAACTGTGTGTCGATCATCAACTTGAGACAACAGATGAGTCTTGCAAAGGGAGGTAATGGGTTTGAGGGTAATGTTCCTACTGCAAAGATCATGGATGATTTATCGAGTATCATTCGGGAGTTTGCCAGCGTGAAGAACGCAGTATAGATTATACACATCATGGAATTTAGCACGATGTAGAATTGTAGAGTTGCTCAATTTTGAACAATGCTTTCTTATCTTATCACCCCTATGATGTCGCGTGCGGCGCAAGATTGCAATAATGAAAAGATTATATGTCGTACGATTAGATAAGGTGCGCATTCTCGAAAATTTTTCATTCTATTTGTGATACTAATAAGTTGTCTGATACTATATACAAGCGAGTTAGTGGTAGTTGATAGCTGATTGACTAGGAGAGGTATTTGAGTGAGTGAGAAAAAACCGATTAAGTGATTTTACAAACCAAAAATACCATAGTACATCACCCTTCTGCACCACCATAAAAAAGGCGTGATCGTTTAGGGAGACCCTTGATCACAATTTATTCTCCATTTTATCCATTGCACAGAATTCGTACAATCTGTAGCAATTAAGCAATTCCATATATTATTCCCATATACTCGGATAGCACACGTGAAATGGCCAGCGGATCTCCCATAGTTCCAATATCTCCAAAGGCTGCAACCCCAGATTTCATTCCCAGATCCGTCATTGAAATTCACAAGCAGGACACTCCTGAGTTTGATTCTGTCTTTTCTATCTCCAATTCCATTGTTGCACCACTAGACTTACTGCCTCCTTTGGTAGCTCCTATCATGGAGGAAATAAATAGTGCGAAACCGAAGTTGAGAAACAGTAAACGCTCATCGTCTGCTTCCAACGATTTGTTGTACGAAAGAGACAGGTTTAGAGCACGTTTGCACAACTTGAATATTTCAACCGAAGAAAAACTTGAAGAGAAAGACGACGTTTGCGAGGTCTGTGATGTGATAGGAGCAAAGACAACCAAACTAAACGTGAAAAAAGAAGATGTCCATGAATCTGAAGACTATGTTGATGCGGACTCAGTTTTCCATACCAATGAAGAATCACCTTTAGAGGAGTCTTCTAGTTTTTTTTCTAGTTTATCACAACATAGTTTGGTAGAAGGGCTAATAACTGTGAAACTCGTAGACTTCAACGACTTGTCATCGATCTTCAAATGGTACTTCAATAAGCCATTACCTCCTACTACCTCGATGTTTCCATGGTCACACGGATTACATGTAGATAACTTTGCACAGCGGAAATTCTTCATACAACAACAGTTTCAACAGCATTCAAGCTTGGGAATAAATTCTTTCGACGAAGGTTCTGTTGTTGATAAAATTGGGTCGAAACCTGATGCAAGGTTCTTGATGACTGTAAATTCAGATCTCTTGAACAGCAGAGGAATTATTCTTAAAAACAACACTTTGATTGACGAGATCTTGTGTCCAGTTGACATTGCAAGATGCGAGGTCAAGGATCTCTTGACCAAAATATTGATGAAGTTATTTGGAAATGATGACTTGAATAAGTTAATTTTGAACGACATTTATAAGGTGAATCATTTGCCTATATTTTTGAATTTGGATCCAGAAAGAGGAGTCAGCTTGAGAAACTTCCACATACAAACCACAAAACTGGCTATCTGCTCAGATATTATAGTGTATTGCTTCGAGGAAGCTAGTTTGGATATTTGTTATAGCTTAGCCAGGATCATGTGGTTAGCTCAAAGAATTGAGCTTGAAGAAAACTCCAGCACCAAAGATAAATACAATGTTTTTATATTGAAGCACTTTAAAAATTTTGAAGCAATCAGCCGGTTTGATGACAAAATATTTTCAGTCAACATGAAGCCAAAATTCAATAGCAAAAATCATGACATCAACAAACTAATCAAGCTAGACTTGAATTATTTGCATAATTGGGATAACGAGTATGGAATCAAGGAGAAAATCGAAACTTTGAAAATGTCATCTGCCACCAAGCTAATGGGAAATCTTTTCTCTGGAAACTCGTGGGATTACCAAAACTATTTGAATTTCAAATATTCCAACTTGAAGGACTATGCAATTCCAAAGAAGACAATTAACCTAACCAATTTATATTGTAACCCTTCAAATTCTATTGTTACTTCCAAACTCAAGTTGAATGATTTGATTGAGACGATTTTACCGTTACCTAATTTGGGCTATAGGGCTTTTATCAACTGTTTCAACGAGGCTACATTTCCTGATGATTCAAGTTTGGAAAACTTATTGAAGTTATTCAGCTCGCAAGGAGAACCAGAACTGAACTATGTATTAAACAAACCAGGTGCGGTTAACGTTTGTTCTGATTCAAGCTTGATTTCCGAGGACTCAATGCCACTTTCAACCACAAGTTCACTATCACAGTCCAGCTCAAATGTGCATGCGAGTTCTGAATCTGATCTTGGAAGGCTAGGCGATTACTATTACTTATCATTTCCATCTTCTGGCTCTATTGGTTTAGGTGATGTTAAACGCGAGAACATCATTTCTATTTTGAATACAGTGAAGTTGATTTACCTTGTCAGTTATATTAAAAAATTCGACATGTTGGTGTATTGCTCAGATGGCTATACCGAACTGTCGTTGTTGAATTTGTGCTATTTAATTTACGCAAACGACAGTTCGCTTAAAGATGCTATCATTGATTTCCACTTGAAATTTGGCAGACCGTTTTATATCTTCAACACCGATGTTCAGATTCTTTCTAAGATTGAGCCCATTTTAAGAAAGTACTCTCCAGCGAGAAATCCAAATATTGATTGGAGCAGTTTCGAAAATGTTACAACTTATGAAATCAACGAAATGTTGTTGACAGGCGTCAACAAGAGGTTGAGTCAGAACTACTCTTTGAACTCAACCAATTCAATCGTTTCTAATACCGGATTCAGTTTTAACAAAGCTGAAGACCAAACAAACTTAATAAGAGAGGATTCGTCCTCATCAGATTCCAGTACATCTTCCACTGATCCAGGTTTTGTGGAAGCAGACTGGTGTGCAGATGTAGAGGGAAGCTTACCCTCGAGGATTTTGCCATATCTTTACTTGGGATCTTTGAAGCATGCAAACAGCTTGCCATTATTATCTCGATTAGGTATCAAGAAAATTATCTCCGTTGGTGAACCATTAGATTGGATCAATGGATCGAAATTCACCAAAAACAATGAAATTGTAGTTGAAGAATTGAATAATGGAGACGTGGAAGTGTACAATATCAATCCCGGCAAGGAATATGACTACAATATGCATCAAAGACACCATCGTCACCACCACCACCAAGAAAACCCAAGCTTTACTGTTGACCAGGTAATGAAGGTGAATAACTTGCAAGACGATGGTATAGATCAATTGGAAAGCTCGCTTCCTACTATTCTTCAGTATATTGACGAAGAGTTTCACAAGTCCAACGGGCAAACTAAAATCTTGATACACTGTAGGGTGGGTGTATCACGTTCTGCTACCGTAGTGATAGCAGAGGTAATGAGAAGATTAAAGGTGAACTTGCCAAAGGCATATCTTTATGTTAGGGTTAGAAGGTTGAATATTATCATTCAGCCTAATTTAAAGTTCATGTATGAGCTATTCAAGTGGGAGGAGCAACATAAACAGAATCAACGGGACTACCTACGGACCATTGACTGGTTTGCTATGTGTAGAGAGATTACTTTGTTGAACACGCCTTACTTGACTTAGTGTATTATAGATTTACTTCATTAGTGTATTTTTTAATAGGAGGTTATACCATATTTTTCTTGTCTGTACCAAAACTATTGCTCTTTTTCCAGTAAAATGTATCCTAACTATCCCAAGACTTGTGTTTTCTATTACATTTCTCTCTCGCAACCTCTTGAATAAACCAAATTACTCATATGTCTAAGATTCGAGTTTTACCCGCTATTTCAAAGTTTACTGCATTTTAAAAGCTAAAATCCTTTCTTATGGAGCATATTATGTTATATACCTTGAAATATACTCAATTTTCCCTCCGTTATACTCACTAATATCAAATTACCTCCAATTTACAAACTTATCTGTAGATAGTCCAAACAGATTGTGCGAAAAATTTTCAAGGATAATGACAGACACCAACCTATTAACAGACCCATCCATAGTACAGGTCAACCATCACATCAACGAACAACCCAATAACAAGCAATTTGTCAGTTCAGAAGCTGGGAGCGCATTATCAAAGTTGTTAGACTCTGCCATGTTAAATGCTGCTAAAGAAACCAGTCCCGAGTTTGAAATCAAACCCAGCACCGACGATGCTGCTTTAAGTTCTAAAGAGGCCAAACAAGACAGGTTCGAGTTCCAGGCTTCGAAGAAGAATTCAAAGTATGTATATGACATTGCACAATTGTTGGCATTAAAAAACCTTGCAGACACAGCGATTATGAGTCAATTACCACTGAGAGAATTTTGGTGGCCTCGAAAGATTCAGGTGCAGAAAGAAGAGCCCAGAAGAGGAAGCAGAAGAGATAAGTATAAAAAAGATGATTCTAAGAAGAAAAAGGAGCTTGACGGCGAAGATAACAACGAGCCTGAGTGGAGCTCAGAGTTTACAGAAGATGTCAAAAATCAAATGGGTGATACCGTGGAAGATTTTGAAAAATGGAAACAAGCACAAAGAAGAAAGGGGGGAGTTGAAGAAGCAATTAATACCAACCCTGGAAACGATGTGGATAACTTCTTCTCATATGTGAAGCCTACAGCTCATGGTGATGATAATAAGAAAGCTACAGATTCAGCTAAATCTTCCAGATTTTCTTCTTTTTTCACACAACCAGAGCAAGCACCTGTTCCAAAACCTGATGAAAAGGAGGATAAGAGCTCTAGATTTTTTAGTGATCCTCCTAATTCTTCTGTGCCCCAAGCACTGAAAATAGTACCCCCAGTACAGAATCCACAACAAATTGCACCAAAGAACGCACCACAGAATGTACCATTAGTTCAGAATATCCAAAATGGGTCTCAGAACCAGAATCAAAACCAGGAGAAACCCCAAATTGCCCCTCCAGGTATAATACCAAATCAGAACATGCCACCAGGGTTTCCTTATATGCAAGGACCACCACCTGGATTTCATATACAAGGCCAGATGCAAGGCCAGATGCCAGGCCAGATGCCAGGCCAGATGCCAGGAATGCCAGGAATGCCAGGGATGCCAGGAATGCCATTTCCATTTCCGCCAAAGCCTCAAGCAAATGATTCCTTTTTTATGTCGTTGATGTCCAAAAAGGAAGGAGAAATGCCTCCGTGGATGACACAAGGACCACCAGGACAGCAACCTAACCAGGCTATACAAAACCAGGCTATACAAAACCAGGCTCCTACAAACCAGGCTCCTGCAAACCAGGCTCCAACAAACCAAGCTCCAAATGCAAATCCAAATATGCCACCTGGATTCATTATGCAGGGTCAAATGAGACCGATTCCAAAAGATGACAAGGATACAAGAACATCCTATCCTCAGTATAGCAGAAATAATCAAGATAACACTCCACCATTTCCATTCCCACCGCCAGGAATGTTTCCCCCAGGGATGTTCCCACCAGGAATTCCACCTCCTCAATTTAGAGATCCAAATATGATGAAAGGGATGTCAGCACCAAACCAGGTTTCACAAAATCCAAACCAACCTCCAAATCCAAACCAGTTTATGCAATTTCCACCCGGAATGATGCCGCCTAACCAGAAGTAGTTTTATATACTTTCTACTTACATCGTCTATTTATGCTCTTTCGCTGTCACTTCTATTCGCTCTACTATTCTCTTGGGAACATTCTTCTTTTTGTAACTAATAGCTTCTTACATTAAAAATATACCTACACAGCCTTTGCTATTTGCAAAAACGTCTGCAACAACTGGATATGTTCATCTGTTCCATTATTCAAAGTCTTATCCGCTTTAAAAAGAATCTGTGATATCTTGTTTTTGGACACTGAGCTTCTGGTATCGTCCAAAATATACTTATCATGCAACTGGTCTATAAGCTGCTGTGCACTGTAGCCTTGTAATATTATGTTTCTTGTATCGGCAATGATCTTTGGTGTGTTTTTGGATTCAATAGTTTGCATTATGCTCTTGATCACCAGTTCTGAAACAACACCTCCTACTTCCAATATAGTATTCACAGAAATCTTACCACTTTCATTCTCATCCAACATTTCGATGTCTTCTCCAGTAGTCTGTGCTGCAAATTGTAATCTGGTAGCAGATTGCAAGTAAGTAATCGCTTTTCTCAAATCTCCATTACTTATGTTCAAAACTTCTTCCAACACCCCATCTTCAAACTCAACCTGTTCCTTAGACGAAATATACTGCAATCTCCCCAACGCATGCTCGTTGGCCAAACTTTTGAATCTAAACTTGGAGCATCTGGATGCCAATGGATCGATTATTCTCGTGATGTAATTACACACTAAACAGAATCTAGTGACATTTGCGTATGTTTCCATAGTTCTTCTCAATGCTGATTGGGCATCATTGGTCATAGAATCAGCTTCATCTAGAATGATGATTTTGTAAGGTGGGCATGGATACTTTTCCAAGTCTTCTTTGGAAGGATTGGAGATGGTTAATCTAGCAAAGTTTTTGATTTTTTGTCTGACTATAGAAATTCCTCTTTCATCGGAAGCATTCAACTCCAACACTCTACTTTTGAATAAGTTAGGACCGTATAACTCCTTGGCTAATGCTAAAATGGTAGATGTTTTACCAGTACCTGGTGGGCCATAAAAAAGCATATGAGGTAAGTTAGCAGACACAAGTGTCTTTTTCAAGACCTTAACAGTATTTTCTTGGGAAGCAACATCATCCAAGTTTTTGGGTCTGTACTTTTCAACCCACGGAGTATGATCGATTCTCTCCTGTTCGTACTTTTCGTTTCTAGCACTTCTTTCAGTTTCACTCACCATACGCGTCTTTTGAGAATAATTTTTCACTCTAGTGAGATATAACAGCGAGGTAGTCAAAGCAGCTGGACAGGTACCCCAGGCATTAACTAGTGGAATGTGGTTGCTAGAGATGATTTATTGACACTAAAAAGCAAGTTATTGCTTAAACCTGGGCTATTGGGGTAATCTTGATAACTCTATATATATTATGCTAATACTACATTATTCACTGCACACCCACCACCGACAACTCCAATGTCCACACCCGCCTCATATGGACCCTTACCATCATAGTATTATTCTCGTAATCTTTGAATAGGTTCTTGTCGGTGATTTTGACTTCCATAGACTCGTTGCTCCACCAGCATTTTCTGGCAGGCTTTCTCCAGAATAACAACAACTTGCTGTGGTTGTTATTGTGATCGGCTCTTTTTCTTGATAACGATATAGATGCCGCTCTACTGGCATTGGAAGCCAAAGTAGCAATACGAGACCTGGATTTAAGACTGGCGTTGGATGTAACTGGAGCTAATCCTGGTGATGCTGGGGGAGTCTCTTCGACTTCGTTTCTCAACCTCACCAACAGCAATGACAAAACCATGCATTTGGAAGGCTCCATAGATCTATTTCCCCAAACAGTCAAAGGCTTAAATCCCGAAGAACATAACATGTCAAACAAGTGCTTCTCAGCTGGACCCAAATGCTGCTCTTGAGAAGCGTTGTTGACGTCGTAGCCTAAACCGCTAAACACAAACTTGTTTTGAGCCAATTGATGAGCGACTTCGAGCTTCAAGAATCTCATGTTGTCATCATTCAACCCGGCAACTGGAGGAACCACGTAAAAGTCCAAATCTTCTCTCAACACGATAATCGATGGTTTTGTGTTCAATACATTCAAGGCATCGTTTTGAAAACTTTTGTTTGAACTGATCTGAGGGGATATGGTGGACATTCTCTCCAAGTCGCTCTGGGCTTCACCAAACACTTCAATGATGTACTGGAAACATTGAGGATCAAAATTGACATACACAATGTCATCCTCGGTCAAGTTATTGATAACTTGACTATCAGCGTCCAAAAATACACCATTTGGGAACAAGCACAACAAAATACTTTCAGGCAAGCTCATCAACTCATCTCTTGTAATGATGAAGGGCTGGTTTCTGATATTCAAGTGGATTTTTGAGTTGTAGTCCACACCATGGGAGTCATCGTACTGCATGTTTGAGTATTCCTCCTTTTGGACTTGAGTAATTATGTTTTCAGTCATTTTATAGATTTAAACGTGAGTTTCGGGGATAGCCAAGTAAGTAGTGATAGACCAAAAAAATTGAGTAAAAACTGAAACAACTAGGTAAAACCAAGTAAAACGGAGAACCAATTAACCCTGTACCTAAATTAAGCCAGAAAACCAAAAAAAAAAAAATTAGCCGAACAACTGGGCCAAAGCTAACAACCAGCAAATTCAAATATATAAGTAAAAAAGGGCTGCTTCACAGTATAAACAACAGCACAAACACAAAAAATGCAAAAGAATCTATTAGTGCAACACAAACACACTCAAGTATAACACAATCAGTGAACGAAAGCACCAACAATATCCAATTGCTCGTCGAGGTTACCAGCACCCCTATATCTCTAAGCAACACTAGTGCAGCCACTTGCGTTTAAAATTCACTATCACCACCGGCGTAGTCTCTATCACACTCTGCGTATGTTAAGTGTGCAAGCTTTCAGCGTTCAAATCTACCGACGTTCTCCTGAAATGAGTCTGTGGATAATGTTTGTGGATTTTTTCACCGCGAAGTTTCCGACATCTGAATGAGATTAGTCGACGGTTGAGATGAACACTGGAGAGGAAGAATCGGGTGTGAGACCTGGATTACTGGCGGAAGATGCGGCCCACAGTAACGCGGACGTTTGGAACGACTCAGACGAAAACTTCCATACCAATGATATTTACAGACATCACCATAAACAAGGATATCTTGACGGGCTTACGCAAGCCAAAGAGTCTAGCCTTCAAGATGGCTTTGATAGGGGATTTCCCAAAGGGGCAAGATTGGGAATCGAGGTGGGGAAGATTCTAGCCGTACTTAAGAGTAGTGATGTAGGTTTATATGAACAGTGTCGTAGAGAACTTACTATATCCAAGGTATTGGATAACAAGTATACACTTGACGCAACGCACCACGAGCTTTTGCTGAAATGGGACACAATTTGTAGCGGGAAGCAAGGGTAGCACGACATTGCACTTTTAGAGCCACACAGACATTGCGATACGACATCTGGATACCAATATACGATGTCGCGACATTTATTCTTGTTCACTCTACCTAGTCACAGGCATGTCGGCAGAAATGCTACTGTTCATGTTGTTGCAGACATTGGCGAGCTTCTGTTGGTATCTGCTTCTGCCTTTGGACCAGTCCACCCAAAGTTCTCCTATCAAATATTGAGTCTCTTGGAACATGATGAATTCCTGTAAACAGCACTGCTTGATGAGCCAATCTTTGTTCAATTGCTGGAACATCTCTTGTTTATCATTGATAATATTCTGCTTCAATTTGGCGATTTCGCTACCTTTGATGTCTGCCTCTTCGTTGTTGATCTTGTTGAACTTGTGTTCGTTTTCGCTGATTTTGGCTTGCAACTGGCCAATGTTATTTCCCAGTAACTTCTTACACCTATCAAACAACTCCACCACCGAGTATAAGTAGTCGAGGTAGTTTTTGAACTTTTCTAGAACTGATGTATTGATATCGAAGATGTCGTCTACTATCAATTGGCTGGCGTTGGTGAAGTAGTCTCCAATGGAGTCCAACGACGCATTAAGGGAGTTCATGTCGTCTTTATTGGTAGCAAGAAAGTTGGTGCTGCCGGCATTGTCATTGGTTTCAATATGAGGATATATGCTGTTGTTGAGGCTTTGAAACTTGGTAATCATCTCATGGAATTTATTTTGGTCATATGAAATCTGTTGCTGTCTTCTTTCGTATCTCTCCACTAACAACACAATCTTGGTCCATGTTTCTATAATAGCACCAATTCCAGCCTCTGCAAGCTTCCAGTCTCTGAGAAACTCGTCTCCGACAGACGGCCAGATGCTATTCATGAAAGAAGGCAGAATTTTCGTTCCTTTGAACTCAAGACTATAGTCAATTTGCGCCTGTTTTTTCCAGCTATTAAGATCTGTAGGTACACTCAAGAATGTGATAATCACAGGCTCTGCTCTCAAAACTGGATGTTTGATGATCTGGTTCAAAAAGCGGTATAATCCTCTCCGACGTCTTTGCAAAAATTGAGTGTCTGGGGAAGCGCCTACTAGAATTAATTAGTATTTGTCTTTGACAAGGAAAGTAAGTATACATACTAGTGAATTTCTTTGGTGGTAATCCTGGGATGACTCTGAAGGGGTACTTTTTCAAGAGGTATTCTAAAAGCCACACGAAATCGGAGTATCTTCTGATGACTTTCTTCATTCCAGCGGGCGAGTTCAACCCCAAATGAACCTGGTGGGTGATTACGTAGTTGATGTGCTTGAAAATCATGCCTTCTTTCTCTGGAACCTCCTTAATGTTGATGACATCTTTGGAATCGTACAATGGTTTGAATTGGTCTCTGTACTCCATTATGTACTTTGTGATCTCGTTATCTGAGGCAGGAGGAACTGGTGGTTTTGTATCGATGATATCAGCTGCAAGAGTATCCTCTTTAAGGCTTGCATCTGCCAACTGAGACGTCAATGGGTCTGTGAAATCAGTATCTGTAAAGTCATTTTGGTCATCTTTCAGAATCAACAACTCGAGTATACTTGGGGAAATTTCTGGTAAACTAGACATTTTGAATTGCAATGTAACAAAATCGCCTGTTCCTTCCACATCCAATTCCAAACTAATCAAACCCAAGCTCTGGTAGAAATTAGCCGAGTGCGATAACGGCAACAAGTTATGGTCATAGATGATGTTCATGATTTTCGTACGTTGGTAACCAGAAAAGTAGTGTTTTTCAACCAATCTGTTCAAGATTACCGACTCGAAATCGTTTCCTGACTTGATCTCCTCGTGTAATCTGGCATAAATAGTTTTGAAGCTTCCAGGTATGCTATCTTCATTCAAAGATGGCAATTGAGACTCACTAAGGAGTTGCGAACTTGAACCGAGTATCTGTGACCCTATTACCTGCGATGCTAAGGGGGTGTCTGCCGTATCTTCAGCCCACCCGTTTTGCCAGGGATCATCTCCGTAGTTACTCATGTTGAGAAATTTGTTTTTGAGAATTTTGATAACACGAATTTATTGTTGATACGCTTGTTGATATTTATTGCTGAAGGTACTTTGTTGGGTACCATTTGTGCAATAAGAATTGTTGTTGATATATTAAATTTCCTGAGTATCCAGCACGCAGACGTCTTCTAAAAACAAATTCTGCCATGGATTCATTCAAAGATACTCTTTATTCAATCATCAATTATTTCCACAAGGACGACAGATACAACAGAATTAGCTTTGGCCTAGACAGAAACCCCACCATGTCTAACTTGATTCGCTGGAGATACGGCGACATTTTACTTCTTGGGGTGTTGTTTCTCCTGTTTTTCTTTATGAACTCCATGGAACCGTTCCAGAGACAATTCTTCATTGACGACTTGACGATTTCTCATCCTTTTGCTGAAAATGAACGTGTTCCCAACGCTGCATTGTTCTTCTACGCTACTTGGGTGCCTTTGAGTGTGATATTTGTCGCTTCTTTGGTATTCACCAAGCCTGCAAATAAAGTCTATGTGACCTTCATTTCCTTATTGGGGCTCTTGATTAGTGTGTTTGTGACTAGCATTGTTACTGATTTGTTGAAAAATTTCATTGGAAGACATCGTCCTGACTTTTTAGCCAGATGTGTTCCTAAACCAGATGCACCTAAGAACATAATGGTTTTTGCAAAGGATGTGTGTACCACCAAAAACATCAACAGGTTAATGGATGGGTTCCGTACCACCCCTTCTGGCCATTCTTCTATTAGTTTTGCTGGTTTGGGTTATCTTTCCTTGTGGTTGGGTGGTCAATTGATTATCAAGAACTACCATCTGGGTGCATGGAGATCTATTGTGGCTGCTGTGCCAGTGTTTGGAGCTGCATTGATTGCATTGAGTCGTACTGAAGACTACAGACATCATTTTGTAGATGTGATTATCGGGTCTTTGATTGGAATAGTTATTGCCAACTGGTCGTACTTTAGATATTTTCCATCCTTGGAACATCCTAAAGCTTTTGAGCCTAAACTCCTTATTGCAGAAGAAGACTCTGATTATGAGGCTGTTTCTGACGTGTAGGTGAATAACAAGTATACTTTCTGTACACTCTTTGCACTTGTGCTGTACTTACGGATTCAGGTAATTAGTGCCTGAAACGAGGGCAAAATCCTCTTTTACTGTAATTACTACTTCAATTCAACTATTAAACCGGTTCTTTACCTTAAAATAACTTACAATATAAAACTAAATATCTACAATACTTTCAATAACCGCTTACAATATCCTGAACACCTAAAATGCTACAAAAAAAAAGTAGAAAAACTAGCATATTCCTATAAACCCTCCAATATCAACTAAAACATGCAGCACACACCAATTCACTCAGCTCTCCTCAAATATAACATACCACAGCTCATATCCCACTCGTAATCTAGAATCTCACGCGAGCGATCGCGAAAAAGTCCAGTTATGACTTCATCAGTTTATTGCTTTGTTTCCAGTGGAAGTATCCACTGCATACCAGTTAACTCGTTTGTCGAATATACAAACGACTTGATAAACACAAAACTGACTCCTCCCGCAATTATTATCGATGGCGAGAAAGACTCGGAAGAAATAGACATCGATAAAGAGTCGTTGTTGAAAGTTCGGAACAAAAACTTATTGTACACCTTGAACAATCCATCTTTATCTGACATAGAATCCGATGCAACCGAGTCTAGCGGTAATGACAATTCTGAATACTTGTCTGGTATAATCGACAATTATGGGGCACACGCGCTCTACTTGCCAGACTATTTGATTAACTTGCCAGACACCATCAACGCTAATTACTCCCAAATCAGACAATTGTTAATGAAAGTGTTCAGCAAAACCTGGGTTAACGAGAATGATATTAAAGTCAAGAGATTGACGGGAGGAATCACCAATATGTTATTGCAATGTACCTATGCTAACAACGAAACTGTTTTGATGAGAGTATATGGACCTGGCACTAATTTAATTATTGATAGACACAGAGAGTTTATTCTGCACTTGGTATTAAATTCTATGAGTTTGGCACCTCCAGTGCATGCTAGATTTAAAAACGGGTTGATTTATGGTTTTCTTTCTGGAAGGTCGTTAGAACCGAGTGAACTCAAAATCGAGTCTCTCTACCCTTTAATTGCACAACAGTTGGGTAACTGGCACTCCAAAGTTGAGATAGAAGAGATCCATAAAGGGGTCAACAAGTTAAGAGAGTACACCAGAGCTCACAAACGAAGAAAGCTGATAGAACAACACAGGTTATCCAGAGACTATTCCGATGTGTCGCTCAAAAGTCACAGAAAGCCGAAAAAGAAGTACATCTCGAGTATCTGGGAATTGATTGAAGACTGGATCGACGTGGTGCCAATAATACCAGAATTGGTGGAATCGTTTCAGGAAAATAACCCCGATAAAACCTTCACTACTGATAATGCCAGGGATTTGATAAAAAGTGAATTTAGCTGGTTGAGGCAGATGCTAACCAATAGCATTGATTCTCCCATCGTCAGCTCCCACAGCGACTTGTTATCAGGTAATATCATAATACCGAATGAAGAATTCATATCTACGCCGTTAACAGAGTTGCCACACTTGAAGCACAATCCAATTAAATTTATAGATTACGAGTATATGTTACCAGCACCAAGAGCTTTTGATATAGCCAACCACTTGGCTGAGTGGCAGGGTTTTGACTGTGACCGTTCAGCTATTCCTCAGCCATCACCTACAAATAAAGTCATGGTGAAGTGGGTCAAGTCTTACCTCAATGACAGCAATGCCGCAACCAAAGAAGTCGAGGGTTTAATCCATGAGATTGCCGCATACTACGGTTTGCCTGGGTTCTACTGGGGTATTTGGGCTGTGATCCAAAGCGAGATTTCCAACATTGACTTCAATTATTCCAACTATGCTAAATTGAGATTACAGGAATACTGGGACTGGAAAGCTTCATATAAAGTTGTTTAATAGACTAGAGTCATTATGATATTAATATATTTTGCATTATCCACGTTTTATGTTTGTATATGAACATTTGAAAATATTATCGTTCTAGATCTACTAATGCAGTTTTTTTGGTCTTACTCGAATAAAGTACAACCCATCTGGACCCTTTGGATGCTTCTTTAACAAGTGTATTGTAAATATTAATTGCAAATGATCTAGGAGTATTGCTTCCAGCAGCAAAAATCTTTCTGATCCATAAATCCTGTTGTTTCAATGAAGCTGTCAGAATTGTTTCCATCAATTCGTCGCTAATGTCAACTGAAATAACAGTCGATGTAGCAATTGTTTTAATGAAATTGGCTGAGGCTATAATAGAGTCATTTTCAACTTCCCATTTGTTACTCTTGGTATACTTTTTTCCCCTTGGAGCTTCGTTTGCAACCATCAAAGGTTTTTGGTTAATTTCTACTGAAAATAAAGGACTGTCACCCAAAATGAAATCCTCGTTTGATTGGTTTTCGTCAGGATTTTGCATGATCTTGTCGCTCAGCTGTTCTGCCTTTCTGGCATTTATCGCTTCTGTGATATACTTGATTATCTCGTCGTTATCAACATCAGCATCTCTATTTGTTTCCATATCTTTGACTCTGAGTGATTTGTACATGCTAGTATTGGATTTTTTACTCTTTTTCTTACTGCCATTCGACAGACGAATTATGACTACCCAAGGTATGCTCTCGCTATCTGCTTTGTCAAGCACGTCTTCCTGAGAGGAAGCAAAGTAAAGATCACTGCTAATATCACAATCCCATAACTTTTTAAGAATATCCAAGCCACAATCTCCTAGTAACTCTTTATTCAAGCTTGTTATCAATACTGAACATCTTCCATTGTTCCATTTCTTCCCTTTTGAATTGAGCAGTTTCTTTTCGAAGTTTTTCAATAGAAGGAATAAGTATGTTGTAGACAACAGAAAGCCAACTGCTAAACTTTTGACCGACTTTCCAAGGTTATTATTGGCTAACGAATCATTGAGATTATCATATCTTCCTCCCGTTGCAACTCTAGTATACTTTCTAGATTTGTCTATCTTAAAAAGCGCTTGAAACATCAACCCTCCAGTATAATACCTGCAGTTATAGTTACTCAACGGATTGAAGTAAATGGGGGTTTTCACCCCAAGTACACGAAGAATAGTCAACACGCTCATGATATACTTCATAGCTCGTTCAACTTTTACCAATAATGGGGAATCGAGGAACAACTTTTGAAGCTTGCTTCTAGCTCTTTCTGGCTCGATATTGAAGTTGAATAGTTCTATCAAGTCATTAGTAACAGTAGAAGGAACTTTGTAATCCTCTCTAAGATATTTCTTTACTTCTTCTGTGCTTCTATCAATTCCTAGTTGAGATAATATCTCCATTACTTCGAATTTGGATTTTTCATCAATACCAATGTTTCCGAACGAAAGAGTCAAAACCGCATCTAAAATATCATAGTGGTTGATAGTAATGACCTTTGTTGAGGCTTTCAAACCAAAGGCCTGGAAGTTGGTGAGTATCTCATCAACAACTTTGATACACTCTGCATCGTTTAAAAACATATTCGAATTCTCGTTGGTTATTATATCAAAACTTACCACGCTAAACTTCTCAGGTGCTCCTGGTCCCCTCAAGTTGGGCCTGAAAACAAAATTATGTCTGTAAACCTTTGGTACGTCAAGTTTCACCTTACTTATGTACCTAGCAAACGGTAAAACCAAGTCGTAAGGAAGCTGCAAAACAGAACCACTTTTATCTAAAACCTCATACACAGCATCACGGGAATAATTAGGAGACTTGGGGATAATCAATTCTGAATTAAACTCTTCAACTGCACCGTGTTTCTTGAAAATAAAGTGTAGCGTACTCATCATGTTGTTGAAAAGAAGGTAGTCGTCCATGTTTGGCTCAATTCTCAGTTTCAGAGAAGACTTGCCTTCATTGTCAAACATCATGTCTCTTGCAAGAGAATAAGGCTGGTTGAATAAGGTTTCTCTAACTTGTTGTTGCCATGGTGAAGCAGGATCAGCCAATGACTTCAAAGCTTCCTTGATGACTTGGTCCTGATGCTCCACTGGCATCCAGCCGCTTTGTAAAAGCTCGGCTGCTCCTGGTCTTTTCTTTGGGTCATGCTCTAAAAGCAGTTTTATTATCTTTTTTTCTAACTTGAACTTCGAATCTGGGAAGTCACCAGGAAAGTTTACACTAACTAGTCTTAAATCGTTGAGCTTTTGAGCACGCTCCATACCAGTACTTAAACTATAGCACATTTCGAAAAATATGATACCTAATGAGTACATATCAACCTTTTCGTTATAATCACCGGTGGCCACTTCTTTTGCGTTATAAAACAAGGTTCCAACCACAGTTGACAAGTCTTTGTCATTAGAGGATGCAACCTGGTTGTTATGCAGCAACACGCTTGAAAACTGGGAGTTTTTTGCCAAACCAAAGTCACCTACTTTGATATTATTCGATTTGTCAATAAAGATATTCGTAGGTTTGAGATCTCTGTGAATAAATCCTTCCCTGTGAATATAGGAAACAGCTTCAAGTAGTTGTTTGAACAATCTCCAGTACTCGAATGGGTTATTTGGCAACCCCTGTTCGATCAAGTTGAGTAGTGTGTTATTCTCACAGAACTCCATCTGAATGTACAAAATAGATAATTGGTCTTTCACAGGTTGCAGTGGCTTTTTGGGATGCATTTCAGCAATATATTCAGACTCCACATCGCTGTCATCGTCTTCAGAACTGTCGTCACCAGAACCAAATTGAAAGTTGTCACTTTCTTTTGACCCAAACGTAATATTTGGTTCGAACGAGTTGGGGTCAAACGAATTAGAAATAAAATCCACTTGGAATGAATTGTCATGAGTATTAATGAAAGATTGTGAGCGCAATAAACTCTCGTCAAAGTCGCTTTCCAAGTCACTGTCGTCAGAAGAATCGCCGTCCTGACTTTCAAAACCAATGGGCCCTTTTTCATTAGGTACTTCTTCCACCCAAGTACCATAGTATCTAACAATATACTGGTGGTTCAATCTTGCTAATGAAAGAACTTCGCTCAAAAGTGTGTCTAATTTGTGGGACTTATGTTTGATCTTCTTTATAGCATAAAAGGTTCCCTCCATTCTATTACGAGCTTTTACCACCTCTCCAAATCCACCTTTACCTAATCTTCCAATTTCTTCAAAGTCTCTTTCATACCTTCCTATAGGAACTTTGCTTATCTCGCTGTCAAATAAAGAAGAAGAGTTATCTAGATGTTTAGTATCGTCAAGTTCTGTTCCAAAATTGCTGCTCAGTATTTCTGCTTCCGGTGATGATGATACAAATCTACCATCTTTAAATATCAAATCATTTGACAATACAGGTCCATCCCGTAGAAATTTCACCGCATTCAATTCTAGTATGGTCGGACGTCGAGATAGCTTCTCCTGAAGCATCTTATTTAGCATATCGTAAACATCGGTAGAATATTCCCTTTCGTCATCAAAGGTGTTGGAGTTTACCTTCTGAGTGAACTCACTAGGTTCCAAATCAAAACTGGTAGCACCTAGCATAATCCTCATAAAGAGAACAGCAAGATCCCAAACATCGGTTTTTCGTTGGTGAATTTTACTTGGCCTTTGAGCTTCAGGTGCAATCCATTCTTTGGGTGTGAGTGACACCAAGAAGGAGTAGTCCACATTGGCTCGGTTGCCCTTCTGCATAGTGTGATACATGCACAACAACTTGTAGCCATAAGAAGGATGTGAAATTTTCAAAATTTGTGATCCCATTACTTCATCATCAAGGTTATACAAGAAAGCCGACAAAGAACAAACAAGTTTGTGGGTAAAGCCAGCATTGTGAAGCATTTCCAAAGCTGGAAGGATTTGAATAAGCCAAGCTCTGCCTAATGCAAAATCTAGCACTGGATTCAACTCTAGTATTTGCTTGAAATTGTAGCTGTTTTCACAATACTCTGTCAACAAAAGCACGCTCCAGCCTTTATTTTTGATTTTGTTTATCTGAAACCCAAATATCAGAGATATATTAGGATGCCTGATTCGTAAAAGGCTCAGAAGTTCTGATTCAAGACTCTGTATATCTCTTTTTCCATCTTCAGTCAACCAGTAAGGAGAGGCAAGAACCACTTCTGAAAGTAAAAACTCCACCTTGACACCTCTACTGGTCAACTTCTCTTGGACTTCCACATTCAAATACGGAACCACTATCGATTGCTGTTTACAAACCGATGATATTACATCTTCACCCTTAAATTTACATTTGGCCCGTACTGCTCTGAATTGAAACGTCGTTTTCCCACTTATACTACTTCCAGTAATGTTATTATCAAATATAGTGTAGTCTGAAACGTCTTGTGGCAACAGAACAGTTGTTTCTGATATTATTTCCCCTTCGTCGTTGTTATCATCAGGCCCATATTCATCCTGGATCTTTTGAATCTGTTCACTAAGTTCTGCACTCTGCTTCTCGTGTTTTAGCAATAATTCCTTCTCCCGTTCTTCTTCCAATTCAAGCAACTTTTTCTTTTCCAACCGAAGTCTGTTTTCCCTTTCCTCTTCCAACGAAACCACTTCTACTGATTTGTGCTGTAGTTCATCCAATTCATATTTGATTTCACTTATCAAAATAAATGATATCTCCTGGCTTGGATATTCTTCAAATAGCAGTTCTATCTTCTTTTCCAACAGCTTCACGTTTGATCTGAGCAAACTCTGAGGCTCTAGTATCTTCACCACAGGTTTTGACAACGGATACGTTTTGGTAAACTCTATGTCTAGTATTAATGAAAGCTTAGGTCTGTCTGGGTCTTCCTGAGAACTGAGAAATACCTGAAAATGGGGGGCTGGTTTTTTATTCCACACCAATTCCTTTGGTGTAAGGTCGGTGAAGATATCACCATATATAGATGCTATGCTATCTACTTCGTCTTTCTGTCTTAGCTCCAAGTCCAGCGACAAAGAGTTCATTCTTGGGGGGTGAAAAGTAGAATCGCGGTGTTTAGGCGCGCGTCCGTGGTAGCGCAGGGCAGTCGGTGGTAGCTGCGGGCATCGATGGCGGTGTTTGGTGCTATTTTCGCGACGATGGCGGTGTTTGGCGCTATTTTCGCGACGATGGCGCTGCCATAGTTTCATAATGCACAAAGCTGACTACATCGAAGACGGTGAAGATACCCTCAAGATCTTGATAACCACTGATAATCATGTGGGCTATAAAGAAAACGACACGATACGAGGAAATGATTCGTGGATTACGTTTGAAGAAATAGCCCAAATTGGTGAACAACAAGATGTGGATATGATAGTTCATTCTGGAGACTTGTTTCACATCAATAAACCATCGAAAAAGTCCATGTATAATGTAATGAAGTCGTTACGAAAACATTGCATGGGAGATAAACCATGTGAAATCCAGTTTTTGAGCGAAAGCCTGGGTGTTAACAGGTACGGGCCTATAAACTATGAGGACCCAAACTTGAATATTTCAGTGCCAGTGTTTGCCATAAGTGGTAACCACGATGATGCCACCGGAACCCAATTGTTACTGCCGTTGGATATTTTATCTGTGTCAGGATTGGTCAACCATTTTGGAAAGGTGTACGACAATAACGAGCTTTCAGCAAGGCCACTTTTGCTTAGAAAAGGCGAAACCAATTTGGCTTTGTATGGTATGCAAAGCATAAAGGACGATAGGTTGTACCGATTGTTTGCAAATAAAGAGGTCACCTTTCACAGACCAAGTCCCGGGTCAGGAGAATGGTTTAATCTTTTGTGTGTGCATCAGAATCACCATGCTCATACTAAAACTGGTTATCTTCCTGAACTGTTTATACCCAGCTTCTTTGATTTTGTAGTTTGGGGCCACGAGCATGAATGTGTAAAGGAACCAGTCTATAATAGCGAAAGAAACTTTTACACTTTGCAGGCGGGTTCGTCTATAGCGACATCGTTGGCAGAAGGAGAGGAAGCTCAGAAACATGTGTTTATTCTTCGAATTAAGAAGAACAAGTTTCATGTAGAACCTGTTGCATTGAAATCTGTGAGACCATTCTACTTGGGAGTGGTGGACTTGGATGCAGAGGGATTTCATTCTAGAATGTCTAGTGCTGAAGACACCAGAAACTTTTTGGTAGCCAAAGTTGAGGAGCTTCTCAAAAAGGCAGGTACCCCTGTAGAAAAAGAGCAAAATCCAGAAGAATTCCATAGGAGTCTCCCATTAATCAGACTCAAGGTTGAATACCTGAACGATATTGACTTTGAGACCCCACAAAGACTTTCCAAGCCTTTCATAGGAAGGGTAGCAAATATCGATGATATTTTCTTGTTCTCCAAGAGGAAAGCCTTGAAACAGAACTCGATTTTGAAGTCCCAAACCAAATTTCAGGATATCCATGTTCCTAGAAGTTCTGGTATCACAATAGACACTCTCATCAGTGAATTTGTCGACCAGTCTAATCTTTATGTTTTATCTGATAAAGGCCTTAATGAGGCGGTTAAGAACTCAATTAATAAGGAAGATAAAAACATCTTGAAGGATTATATTACACAAGAAATTAACTTCCACACCAATAATTTATTGCAAATTGATCTTGATGAAATGAATCCCGATGATACCAAAGTTGGGTTTAAGTCTTTATTAATGACTCTCAAGCAAGAATATGATAACAACCAGGATGCATTCATAGATATACCTGAAACCGAACCAGCTAAACCAGCTAGGAAACCAAAGGCAGCCCCAAAAAAGGCTCCAAAGAAAGCTACACAAACTAGAACGAGGAAGAGTAATGTTGTAGTGGAAAGTGAAGAGGAGGAGGAGGAGGAAAACGGTAATTTCGAAATAAGTGACGATGATTTCAACCAGAACAATATATCTTCTGACGAGTCTATAATTGCAAGTGACTTTGAAGAGGAGCCACCTAAAAAGGCACCAGCAAGAAAACGCACGACCAGAGGTAGAGGTAGGGGGAGAGGAAGAGGTGGCAGTACCAGAGCTAGTTCTGGAACTAGATCGTCTGGTGGTGCTCCAGATATGCTTTCGATGTTGAAGAGTATGGGAAAAAACGGAATGTTCAAATAAGTATATACAGCTAGTCAAAAGAAGTGGCTTCTTGTATCAACGTTTCCATATCAAAGTTTTCGTGGCCACTGTTGAAACTCGTCAAAAGATCCAACTTGGTTTTAGACGTCTTCATTGCTCCGTAGAATCTTTGGATATTAAGAACCAATAAATGAGCTTCTTCCACAGTCATACTTGATTCCTCTTCTACCTGGCCGTTCATAAGTACAACCCCTTTTTCTTGAGCCAATTCCTGATGGAACATAAGAGTGGTATGTGGTTTGGCATACTCCTTATGAAGCTTATATTCTGCAACTGTGGTTAACATGCAGTGGGTTGTGTCAGGACCTACAAAAGACCATTGCACAAAGTGCATTTCGTAGCCTCCGCTCTCTTTTGGTAACGGCAAGATGAAGGTTCTGTTTTTGAAGGCCAAAGCATACATTTGTGAAAATTGTATATCACTCAATACAGCAGAAAGTGTTCTTTCTTTGTTCTGAAACCTGGCTCTCCAAATGAATTCTATTTCCTGTTTACTCAAATCCTTCACTTTATCCACTTCCAAGAAGGAATCCAATACCTTATAAGGTAACAAAGGGGCATCTTTATCAACAGGAGATCTGATTTTGATTTCATGGTCCCTTTTGCTTTTTGCCATAGCTTCGGCCTGTTTTTCTTCTAGTTCTTTAAGTGGATCAATGGCATTTAATTGCTTCTTCTTGTGGTCGATTTCATGTTTGAGATCCTGGTTCAATTCTTCTATAGTACTGTAACCCAAGGTTTTAGCCTTTTGATGTAACTTTTCCTTGTACTTTTCGAGGACTTCGGTGGACTTGGAGTTCCATCTACGACCGACCGGGCTGAATCTCCTAGCACTGAGTTTAAGTATTCTAAGCATTGAGAATTTTGTGCGATGTTGAAATGTATGGAAAACTAGATATTGTTTTGGAATTGGTGAGTATTGGGTTGGTGATACATGGGGTACTGGAGGTATTGTATTTGGCAGACGCTATTGGACTTGAGAGGGAAATAGCCGATTACAAAAGCGATTACCTAATATACGATTACATAAGTTCTTATCTAATATATGATTACGTAAGCAATTATGTAAGCTTAACCACAATACACTGAAAAATCTGTAATCTTTCAACCAGTCTATTTGGTTAAATATATACTCAATCTTATATTTGGTTCCACTTTTGGTGAAATTTGTCTCTTGCACACCAATCTTACACTCAATCCTTCTTTCCCTCTGGAAGACTATTACCCACCTCGGTAACATACTCTTCCGGTGCATCTTTAGCATGATGTCCTATAACCTTTTTCAAACTCTCAGGAATATCATTAAATACCAAATCTTCTGCTCCTCCTACAGATTCGCCTTTGGCCTTTAATACCTCCTCCAAGTTAAATCTGTCATCTTTGAATATCTTCAAGTTGTCAGCAATTAAATGGCGGTTTTTGCATCCAGGACATTGGATGGCCACGGTTCCATGAGTATATGCTTGTTTTGAGAACGTGTGGGATGATCTGGTGTCACATTTCTTACATGTAAATGCTATCATCAATTGTGGATCATCTACCTTGAAGGTAGCATTATATCTTTTTTGGCTGTAGTTTACATTTCCCACATATGAGTACCTAGTTGCTACAGGAATCTTTGTCGCAATATTCACGGCTCTCGAAAGTGCTGGCGTCAATAAGCTTTTTAATCCGGTTCTACCTCCTCTGAACATTTGTGATTACAACATCAAAAACTGAGAAGAGTATATATTGTGCGGCGCACTACACACTTACTTTCTTCCCTTCTTCTTCTTGATGGTGACTGGAATGCCCCAATCTTCGTCTTTGGGAGACGCTACAGGTTCTGGTGCACCCCATTCCAGGGCTGGGGTAATATTTACCGGATTAACTCTGCCAAACTTCATCTTTGCATCTTTCTTTTGTAATGGTGGAAACTTGGAAAGGTCTGACGACTGTTTAGAACCAGAAGAATTACCCCAGCCAGAACTCTTGGATGCACTTGAAACCGAGCTAGAAGACGACGATCTTTCAAGATAAGATGGGTTGAAACTAGGGTCAGCATTAAAAGTTGACATATTTACAGGCTGTTTCTTAGGCTGTGTAGACACCACTGTGGTATATCTGATAGGCTGTTTGGTGACGTTCTGAACATTTGGCTTGACGGGTTTCACAAGAACAGGGAAACTTTCACTTGGAGAGCCTCTGCTGCTAGAAGGAGAATTTCTCCAGGAATGAAAACTCACACTAGGGCCCCTTGCACTACCTCCAAGAATGGGGAAATCTGCCTTGGAGTTCTTCTGTATCTTTGCTATGGTCTCCTTAAGCTTGGAATGCTTGGTATTATTTTCAGGGAAAAGCTCTGAATGTTCTGTCAAAAGAATTAAAATCTCTTCTGTGGTCTGTTCGGCAAATAGCTTCTTGTACGCTTCACACAAGTCGTCTGCTGTGATCTTGTTGTCTTTGAAGCTGTTGTTCAACTTCAAAAACTCTTCTAACTTAGTGTTGTCGTATTCCAAATAGTGTTTAGCTCTTTCTTCGAGTCTGAGTTTCTTGATGGCAAGCGAATCATTGTCGTTATTACTAGTATTGTTGTGGGCACGATTCCTTGGAGGTGCCAGATATGTTGAAAGCTGTGACTGGTATGTTCTTCCTAACAATACTTTACTTCCTCCTGTCAAGTTGCCGTGCTCCTTCAACATGTGTGCTGTCAAATCAATGTCGTCTCTAAACACAACGAACTTCTTCTCTAAGCAAATGTCGACTGTACACACGTAATGATCGTTTCTGAAATGGTGGTATAAAGTGTCGTAATTCTTATAGTAGTCTGCAGTAGCAGGGGTATCCTGGTCACAAATAAAGCATCTTTCGTGGTTATCTCTGATGTGAATGTTCAACTCGTCCTCAGAATAAAATCTCTTCTTGACACAATGTTTGCACGCAGGATGTCCCGTGAATCCTTTGGTATCTCCTGCTGTCTGGTGGGTTTGCAAAGCTTTGAAATAGTACAACGGCAACTCATCTATAAACGCCTTTTTGTTGTTGTAACAAATCAAACAAAAGTACCGATTGTGTTCCAGTTTTATGTGTTCTTGGAGCTCTTTAAAAGATCCAAACGTCTGTTTACAGTCTTTAAGGCTACAGGTGTAAGCCAAAATGTCCATGGACCTATCCATGATATCTGTGGTGGTGAAATAGATTCTGTAAGCGTCATTATAATTGGCAAGCGAGTTTTTGTTGAAATCGCTATATTCTTGGCCTACATCGTCTCCTATGATTATATCAAGGTTCGGGGTTCTGCATACCAAACACACTTCCTTCTCGTAGAGAATTCTCTGTCTTAAACCACATCTGTGGCAGGTAATATGATGGCAAGGCGAATAGGCAGCGTAGGTGATCTTTTCAGCACAGATAATACACTGGTCTTCGTTTTCTTCGTTTTCTTTGACCACGCTCCGGTTTTTTCTCTGCACCCTGGACATTTCAACCGTGATATTTGCTTCTAATGTGGTTTCTTTTGAGTTCCAATCTGAAAAATTTGCGTGCGATAACATGTTCAACGTTAGTGCTACGCTCAATGTTTCCAGGCTCTTGGTCAACCCAGGGTTGTGTCTTCCACATTGCAGCGTCAAATCCTTCGATAAGATAGTATTGCCTTTCAAACCCACTCAGGAGTGTCAAATCCGAGGTGTGGTGCTAGATAAAGACAATTGTTTTGCTAAAGACCACGACGATAAGGTGTGGCCGCAATACGAAGAAACCTGGAAAAAACTCCAGGAGGTATATCCTAAGGAGCATATTCTTATCGTTAGTAACTCGGCCGGAACCAACGATGACGTCGACCACCAACAAGCCATAACATTAGAAAAAAACACTGGGGTAACGGTGTTGAGACACGGGACCAAAAAGCCTGGCTGTTTCCCAGAAATCTTGAGTTACTTTAAATCCCAGGGTATAGAAAAGCCTAACGAGATTATTGTGGTAGGTGATAGGCTTTTTACAGATATGCTTATGGCCAACATGATGGGGTCTTATGGGTTATGGATTAGTGATGGGGTTGAACAGTCCCAGAAGATGCTTCCAACCCTTGAACGAAATGTTTATAATAGACTTGTGACACAGAAACCACATAATCCATTTGTTCCGCCTGTCCCTGAATAATGAACCGTGCTGGCATCCGAAGACTTTTCTAAAGAACCAACAACATGAAAGTGGACGGTACTAGAGAGCACTAGAAAGTTTAATAACAACACTAAAAGACCGTTTAACGTGTAAACATAATAAATAATGACCCATATAATGTAATTTCTAAGACATGTTATAACTCGTAGAACATAAACTGACAAAACTGACAAACTGACAAAACTGACAAAACTGACACAAACTGGCACAAACTGCTTCATACAAACTGACAAAACTGACACAAACTGACAAAACTGACACAAACTGGCACAAACTGACACAAACTGACAAACTGACACAAAAAGTAAACGGCTGCAAAAAGCTTCACAAAAAAAGTAAGCTGCAAAAACACAAATGGAAACCACCTCAGTTTTATTTGACCCATCACAACCCTCCCAAATCCCTTTGGATACGGTTCGTTCGTCCCAAGTAGAATCTTTTCTTAACTTGAAGGTTGCAAATTGGTTCTTGCTGCTGTTTTTAGTCATCCTAATTCTCCAGTACATTTGCATCTTTATCACTGTTCCATGTGACAAGGTTATCAATAGACCTTCAATATGCGTGGTTTCTAGTTTCTACGATGCTCTTATGTTTACCGTATGTTGCTGTGTGTTTCCACTTTGGTCGGCCATTCCTACTTTCAAGTCTTTTTTGTACTTGTTGATGTCTTCTGGGTTTCAGTTTATCGGTTTGATCATTTCTGTACCTGCTTTTACACAGGTCTTGAATACAGACACCATGTATCTGTACGAATATGACCCACAGCTGACTAGGCCTGTCCAGGTTAACATCACCACTTACATACAAGTGGTGACGTTCTTGAGTGTGTTTTTTCATACTCTAGGTTTCATATCGGCTACCATTAATTGTCTCATCAGTTACCGTGGCCTATGGTACTTAATCAACCGAATCGACCGCAAAATGCAACGAAATAACTCCCTTGGGTTTCCTGAGCTTCCCAAAAGAAAGCTATTTACATAGGGCCTTGTTCTGCTTTTCTAGTATTGTCAGTTGATAACTTGGTTTATAAAAAGCTTCGAAAATTGTCTCTTGTACAAGCCGTGACATAATATTTACACACTACAACCTACAATCGGAAAATTGCACTTTTTACAATACACGCCCATGAAAGTAGTGGTTATTACGGGAGCCTCCTCGGGAATTGGCTATGAAGCAGCTAAGCAGTTCGCCAACAAAGGCTATAGAGTCATAGCAGGTGCCAGGTCCATAGATAAAATGAGCCTGCTTGAAAAATATGGAGTCAGAATCATCAAATTGGATGTTACAAATGCTGAAGATATCGCTTCACTTAAGAAAGTAATTGAACAGGAATACGAAGGAAACCTAGACATATTGTATACCAATGCTGGTCAGGGCTTCCAATCACCTGCTTTTGAAGTCCCTGATTCTGCTAAGCAGTTGTTTGATGTTAATTTTTTTGGCGTGGTTTTCATGGTCAGAGAGTTGATTCCTTATGTAATCAAGACAAAAGGAATTATTAGTGTCACAGGATCTGTAGCTGGTTTCTTGCCTGTGCCCCTCAGAAGTATTTACTGTGCTTCCAAAGCTGCTTTAGCTTCCTATTGTAAGGTTTTAGCTTTGGAATTGGAACCGTTTGGTGTAAAGGTCCTCAACTTTGTAACTGGTGCTGTTGACACCGATATTGCTGGTGAATTTACCTTGCCAGATAAATCTTTGTATAATGTAGAGGGGATGCAACAGGCCATTGATGCTGGAAGTAATCTTCACAAAAAAGCCAACCCTTCTCCAGTCAATGTGTATGTGTCAGAGGTTATTCACGATATTGAAGCTGCTGGTTTCAACAAAATCGAATATTATAGAGGTTCTGGTGCTGTAAAGTTGTCTTGGATTTATATTCTTATGCCTAGGTTTTTGTTGAATAATATCCTACTTGGGGTTTCTGGTTTAAAGGATATGTTCAATGAGATCAGACGCCGTTATCGTTAACCTCTTCCCATCCTTGTGCAGCAAATTCATCAAAGTATGCAAATATCTACAATAATCAAACAATAATATATTACAGTCTAATACTAATATTACATTCTAAACGTCTAAAGTACTCCACCATAGAAACTAAAGGTACGCCATCCATAAAGTATCGGCAGCAGCCAAGTTTCTTGGGTTTACTGCTTGTGATATCAACTCCAATACATTCTGTGTGGCTACCTTCGGTCCAGATGATATATGTCCAATAGATACAACTCTTCTTATGATAATATCCACATTTACACGCACAATCTCTTTCAATTGGCTGTCTTGAGGAATTGGACGTGGTGGATCTTGTTGTTTACACCATGAAATCACTTCATCACGAACAAACAACGTAAGATATTGTTCCAAGTCTGATTCGGGTTCGGTTAATGCTCTAGCAATAGCCAAGATATACACAGAAAGAATACCCTCCATTCCAACTTCACCAATCAATTTCTGAATATTAGGAGTAAGACGGAACGGAACCAATTCAGCATTATAAAATAATGGTGCTGGCCTGTTTCCTTGTGAACCATCCAAAGATGCATTCTTACTTGCAATCTTACATGGAAGCATATCCGAAGTCCAGACGCTACCCGAGTTTCTATTCACATGGATCTTCTGAGGTTGTCTTGTGTTGACACACATCATAAAAGTCACAAATATGAACGAAGCATATTGCGAGGTAAATTGCTTACGGAATAACCAGAAGTCCTCAAACTTAGGATAATTCTCAACAAAGTAGTTTTTCAATACATTTGAAGGCACCAACATCGTTTGAATAGCACTTAAGATTTCGACTCTAACACTCATAATATCTGGTTTTGGTAAACGAGGATCGAACGCTGCTCTCAATTTTTCAATAGTGTAGATAAATGGTTCATCGCGGTTCTTTCCATTACGACGACAATAGTCCTCATATACTTTTTGAAGCGAGATATCAGCTGGGTCATCATTAATAATACGGATATGAGGAGATAATGGAACAGCAATTGGCAAGGTAAATTGTATGAAACGACGTCTCGTCTCAACTTTCCTGGACAAGGTATCGCCAAAGATACGGAACAACAGGAAAAGTGATTCTTCACGTCTGCAATGGCGAGCTGCTGGGAATTGTATAGCAAATATGTGTTCACTACCATCGTGTCCTCTAATCCTCAAACGCTTGTGACAGGCGTTCGTTCCTCTTACCAAATCTATAGTAGGTAAAAATCTTTCAATCTTCACAAAATGAGTATTGTTGTCTTTATTTAAAAGATATTGGCCAGGAACCTCGATATCTTCGAATTTTTGGTGATGAAATTCGCTTAGATGAGGGCACAAATTCTCCAAATTAATTTCAGCAAATCTTCTATCAAGTTTATCTTCCAATCTGTCTCTCCATTTACGCAACTTGGTAATATAAGTTTCAAGATTTGGTTTTCCAAGAACAAGATCCTTTTCAAATTCAGTTCTAATTTGTTTAGGCAACACTGTCTCAGCGAACCTGGTGATGTTGGCTTCGGTAACTGGAGGCAACTTCGCGTCATCCCTTGGATTTCCAAGCCTGTTGAGGTATTGAACTCCGTCATTAAGTAAGGCAACGCTCAATCTGTAAGCATCTTCATCAGCAGTGCACTTGAATCTTTGATTAATTTGGTCAACTAGGGATTCTAAAGAAAGTGCAAGTAATGGATAAGCTGTTTTGAGAATACCCATGATTTCTTCTACGTGTTCCCAAGACTTTCTAGCATTAATTGGGATAGATTTCTTTGGTTCTGCATCGCCATTTTCTTTCTTACCATCCCTTTCATCGTTTTGAGTTTTCTCCTCATTGTCATCATCCTTGTTTTCTTTCTCATTATTTTCTTTACCTTCTTCGATTTCCTTAGAATCTTTATCTTTTTCTTTTTCATCTTCATCCATTTTTATTGGTTCATTTTCTTTCTCTTGTTTTTGTTCTCCGCCATTATTGTTATCCTTTTCCTCTTCATCTTCTTTAGCTTTTTCTGCCTTCTCTTCAAACTTTTCTCCCTCTCCTTCAGATCTGTCCCCCTTCTGTCTATTAATCTCCATATACTGTCTTTGTTTAGCTGCAAAATCCTCCTTCGTTGTACGAAGATGGAAGTGTAACGCTTGTGGGTAGCTTTTTGCAATACGAATCAAAACTTGTCTAGCCAATGCGGCTTCTTTGTTGGATAAGGAGTTAAGTAATTGAGGAATAAATGTAATCCAATACCAAACTGGTACTTCTCCTCTAAAGTTCTCAAATGCCTGTGTCAAAGTACCAGAACTATCGTCCAAACTAATAAGCCAAAGAACTCTTGCAAGAAGCTTTCTGGTTTTTCCGTTCTTGTACAAACCAGCAGCTTGTAAATAACAACTAATTGCATTATTTGCGTAGACCATATCATTCGGATTCTCTTTGAAACGACGGTCATTAAACAGACCCCACTCGGCCCATGCTTTTGGCAAGTTAAGATCGATCTGCACTGAAATTGCAAACGCTTTATTGGCTTCGTCTTTTTGATTTAACTTATTTAAAAACATTCCTTTCAAAGTGAAAAACTCTGCCTTCTGCTGAGTAGCGAAATATACCAAATTAGTGTTACTGATTACATCCAAACCGGTATTCAACTCAGATGGATTTTGGTAGTAGCATTTAACTTGTTCTTTCAATTTCAAAAACGCTTCTTGAATTTCAATGTTTGGAAGCTGGTAAATCTTTGTCAATTGATTAATGCAGACATCTGCCATTCCATGCTTTCTTGCAACGTGTGCAAACCTGTTGATGACCCATGCGATTTCATGGAAGCCTCTGTAAGCGTAAGAATTAGCATTACTGCCTGAATTGGATTGCTGAAGAACAGGTATGAAAGGCATGTATACATCGTTGATTACTTGGAATGCATGTTGACGCCATGTCATGAGGTCATTCCAGATATTAATATCATCCCAAGTATTTGGTAATCTCTCTCTCCATACTTGCAATACTCTCTTAAGATCCTGCGATTTCACATCCAAGTTCTGTGCGTTAGTAGAAACGAGACTAGAATATACCTGGCTGGCTTCCATAAATTCCACATATTGCTGGAAAGTATGCAATAACGGAATATGAGCATTATTGAACTTGGGTGGTAATCCGTGCCACTTTCTAAGTGCTAATTGAATACCTTCGTCACATAATCTTGAAAGATCTTGTAATGTCTGTTTCTCCTGTCCAAAACCTTGTAAGCAAAGGAATGTTTCGAAAACTTGTCTTCTTGGAGTAGGAACATCCATTACACTTTTCACGGTCTGTTCCAAGGTTTCCCTATCAGCGTTCCAATCTGCAACTCTCCAGCCACATTCTAACAAAAGATCAGAAAATCCTTCATGTTTGGCTAACTCGGTAAGAATATCCCAATGCTGAAGTTTTTCGGTACATAAAATCCAGTGGTCTTCCCATAAAGCATATTCAGAATCCCCATATGGCAAGGCACCACTTCTAGCTTTAATTTGGGCAGACTCGTACAATTGTTGAGCTTTATCCCAAAGTCCAATCTGTTCAAATGATAAAGCAGAAATGGTTTCAGTATATTTTGCTCTTCTTCTCCACAAACCGTAGAACATGTCGTCTTCTTTCAAGGTAGCAAATAATTTGGCTAAAGCATCTTGAGTAATTTCACGCACCTCTGCGTTACCGTTCACAGATGCTGCATCAATATTTTCAAGTATATGGATTCCATGTGCCCAAGCATTAAAGTTGGAGGCTAACGCCTCAACGGCAAATGGAGGTAATTGAAGCTCCTCACATTTGGAAATACCTTCCAACAATGATTGCACAACATTAGGTCTGCTATCAACTTGACGAAGGTGGTAGTCTTTGGACAACAATACAACCAAAAACCTTGTGAAATCAAGATGTTCAGATCTTGGGATAGAACTAAAAGCAACAGGGAAAACAGTAGACCAAGCTTTATGAACAGTCTCGCTACTTTGATAGAACATATCTACCAATGGTTCCAAAATGGCACCAGCTTTTAAGTTGGAGATCTCGAACAAAAAGTCTTTATGCTTCTCTAAAACGTCTTGCAAATTTTCATTGACATCAACTTCCATTTCATCTTCAATAACAAAAGGAAATGCGTTGATTGGTGCAAGTTTGTCTTCATCCTCAACCAAATCTATAGTCTTTTCAAAGTCAAAAGCTCCGTAAAGTAGTTGCAAAGCCTGGTTCAACCAAGGATAATCAGCTAAGTATTCCCAATTCTGTTCTCTGATGACGTAGTACAATCTCTGTTTTATATCCTTTTCTAAACTCTTATTCAATAAAGACATCAACTTACTACGAATTGAAACATCAGCAGATCTGGTACCCACTAAGAATGGCTGTTCCATACGAACTGTTAATTCAGTAGTACTAAACGCATCATCTTCAAAGATATCAACAATAATCTGATAGAACTCTTTTGAAAGCGTTGGTTCACCTCTTATTTCAAATACCATCATCTTAGCAAGAATAGCAGCCTTTTCTTTAGTCGTTGGAAACAAATCTGTTTTTGAAAACACCCATCCTTTAACAATCTTGATAATCTTTTCTAATGTTTCTTTATCTAAAGATCTTTCAATTAACTGAGCAAGTAACGACAAGAAAATACGTCTTTGGTCTCCTAATGTGGAAATTCTCATCGAGGATAAGTTTAAAATTCTTTCCAACAATCTGGTGGTCATTTTTGCTTCAAATTCGGAGTTGGTACTGTCCTTTGCGTTAGATTGGGTACCTTGATGTGTGATTGTAATATGATCTTTACACAACTTACTGAAAGTTCTCATGATAGTAGGCAAGAGTGAATCCAAGGTTCCGGGACAATAATTAGCCAAGGTCCAGGATAAAGTAACACCAGCGGCAACTGAGGGCATTTCGTTCAAATCTTCAGAAACTGTAGTCACTAAAAGTGAAATAAAATCCTTCACCTTGTCATTCTGCTCTTCCATCGAATCACTCTTGTTTTCATCATTTACAGCTTGTAATATGATTCTCAAAACACGCTGCAATGCCTCTTGAATATCGTGGTTATCAGACTTGATACATTTTTCAAGCAACTTATGTAGGTCAGGAAGATTTTCCAAGATCCACTTGGAAGATTGCCATTCCAAACCAACACCCAAAACCTCAAGAGCATTTAAACAGTACCCTAACAAGTTTGCTGAGTTCAAATCATTGGACAACAAAAATTTCTCGAAAAAGTCCAACTTAAAAGCAACATCATTCCATAATTCAGGGTTCAAGAGATCAGACAAGATTCCCAATGCCTTTTGACCCAATTCACTTTCTGAAGCCCTTTGTGGACTAATACAAACATACCTGATCAAAAACGTCACACAGGCTTCTTTCTGTCCTAAAGGAATTGAATAATTTGGTGAAGTAGTAAAATCATCATTGGTCTTGCTGTCGAGGTCTGCCTCGATGGCGGTTCCTGATTCCTCCTTTGCTTTAGTTTCCCACTTCAAGATCAATTCGGCCAATTCAATAGCCAAAACCTGATTTTCAACAGCTGGATTGGCTAAGATTGTTAACTTACCCATTGCAGTGATAATGTTGGAAATAAAGTGTTCTCTGGCAACAAAGAAAATATCTGGATGTTGAACAATAAACTGATACACATTCAATACCTGGGTGACGTTGAAACCATCTTCTGAAATAACACGACGAGGCCACTTCAACCAACCTAAAGAAGACGATTCTTCGTCCACAATTCTTTCTGGCATTACAGGTGCCAAAATATCCAAAGCTTGTCTAACCAAATGTCTCGAATCATTTTGATGAGTACGAAGCAAGGCAACAAAAACCTGAGTGGCAAGCTTACTTGGAGTTTCAAATGCAGCGATAAAATATGATGTCGTCACATAAGCGACTTGTTTGGTGATATTATCTTCAAGCTTAATGTAGTTCCAACTGAACTTGATAATATCCTTTTTAAATTCTCCAATATATTCAGCACCCCACTTTAACAAAATAGCAGTAGCCGCTAACAATTGGAATCTGTAATTATCAAGTTTACCGGAAGTATGACCAGTAATAATGTCATTATTTGATCTCCAGACATCTTTGTGGAAAGCTTGAAGCCATTTAGGAGAATTCTTTTCTTTGAAAAAGACATCGAGATTTCCTTTTGTTTGAGCTTGATAAAGGATAATAGGATTGAATATTCTTTTCAACACAAAAATCTTCGCTTTCAAGGACGCGTCCTTGTCCATAATGAATTCACAACAAGACAAAATTACCGCTTCTCTATACTTGACGTCATCACTTCCAATGATGTCGTTGAAAATCAAATCTTCTGCTATTTCAGGAATCTTCTTCTTGGAGTTAGCTAGATCTACGAAAAATGCAAACATAGACTTCAGTTGATCGTGGTTACGTTTAAAGAAATTGACCGCAATAACTTCAATTCTGGAAACTGCTTGGTCTGCTTGAAAATAAGCTGGTGATGATAAGGTTTCCTTCAGGTTGCAAAGCTCCTTTGAGATTCCAAAAAGCTGCACCACCAAATCATGTTGTTGGTCAAACCATTCGTCTTCATTAACGGTCATTGCTTGCAAAATATCTACAGCATTAGCAAACTTTGCAATCTTTACCTCAGCCAGCGTCTCATCGTTGATGTCCTTAATAATGTCTGCAAACTTAGTTTTGACAAGTTCTCTGAGATCCTTGCACTCTTCCACACTCGTAAAATAAGCCAACATGTTACCCAACTTACGGTTCTTGAAGTTTTCGAGGAAATATTGCACTGAGTTTTCAGCAAATCTGTTCAAAAACTTTGCTACAGGAGCTCTGAAAGGTGAATTCTGGTGACGATCCAAATGTCCTTCCAAATACTGCAAAGTATTGATAATCTCTTCCATGAATGTGTAAGCTTTTGCAGGCAAAAGGTGGAAAATATTCAAAATAGCCATTACGATTTGCACAGTATGGTTGTTATCTAAGTCCTGACTTGAAATCTGCCTCAAAGTATTAATTTGAGCCCATGCCATCAAATGGTCAAGTAATTTTCGACCAATTTCAACTCTAAAGTAGGAAATCAACAATTCTAATAGTTTAGCCAATGCTTCGAGTCCAGACACTGTCAATTTCTTGTGATCAGACAAGTTCATCAACATTGGTCTCAAACCATTTTGAAGCAATTCTTTTGGTAATTTAGCGTTTTCTGAAAGACTGGACTTCAAACCCAAATGTGCTGCATTAATGATATCAGAAGATTTGTTGCAAAGGGCTTTGAAAAAAACACCCAAAATTCTGATTCTGGCCTCAGCCAAAGTTCCTAATGAGAAATCTGGTCTCGTTAAAGCAAGTGACAACAATTTGATGCAAACAACTCTTAATTCGATCAACTGTTTGGAAGTTCTGTATTCATTCAATCTGTTGACGTTTGCTAATGATTCATCATCTGCGTCTACCAAAGCCAAAGCCTCCAATAATAACCTATTTAATTCCTCGTTGAAAGTTAAAAATGTATTGTCGAGGTCCAAACAGTATGTGATGGCGTCAATATTTCCGATTTGCATAGGAAAGGGTAATGCTCTCAATGGTTTACCAAAGATTGGAGTCAATAACAATTGCTTACATGGTCCCACAAGGTTCGTGATTGGAATATTGATAGTCTCAGATAGCACTTTCAACGAAGCCTTGGACAAGTCTCTTACATGTTGATTAGAACTGGCCAAATCATAGACCAAAGCACCAACAATGCTTTGGAATGGTTTTTCTAATAATGAATCTTTGGTGACACCAACATTACAGTCATGAAGAATTTTTAACACCAAACCTTTAGCTACATCACGCACTTCCAGTGCTGCAGTTTCAGGGGTGTCTCTAGCAATAAAAAAGATTGATCTCACCAATTCGAACTGGCGTTTGGCAAACCAGCTGCTTGGTATAGATAAATCTTCAACTAAAGTCTTGAGCCCCAAAATTCCACCCAACTTATTGTAGTAGTATTCGCTATAACAACAATGGGTGAATCTATAAAACATTGAGCGAAATATTGGGGAGTACAAGGTATCCTCATGTGAGCCAAAAACTGCGACGGATGTGGAATAGATAAGCTTGATGGTTTCAATACCCTTGTTTCTGACATCTTTGTCCCAATAGCTTAAAGCGTGATTCAAGGCATTCAAGAATGCATTTTCATTGATATAAACCTTGCCTTCTTTATCATTGACAGAAAACAGTCTCTGTTTCTTGACTTTATCGATAACTGAAATCCACAAGTAGTTCAATACAAAGTGAACTGTGATACCATCTATCAACTTGTTGGCCTCATCCTTGATCTCAGGGATGCTAATAGATGTATATAAGACCTCTAATAATCTGGTAAACAACTTTTGTTGAATGTCCAATTTGTTCAAGTCTCTAATACCAGAGTCTTCCAACTCGAGTTCTTCTTCTAGTTTCTCTTCTTTGAGCATGGCAACACATCTTGCGATGTATTTTGGCATGTCATCTTGGATTGTAGTCGTGTCAATTAACAATTTGAAGATGGATGATAAGTACTTGAAAGCGCTTATTCTATAATGGGGTTTGATTTTGCTGTCCTCAAGTAATTTAATGGCAGAGTCTACCCCTGGGGTTATCGAAACAGGGATTTCTCCGTTTAATCCATGGATCAGGAACAAAGCCTTAACTTCATGATCTAAAGCTGATTGTGACATAAGCTTATTATATGGCTTAAAATGTTTATGATTCCTTCCTCCTAATTTACCCAAAATTCTGATAGCTGTATGCGAATGTTGATGGTGGTAAGGAACTGGTTCCAAATGTTTCCAAAGAGCAGCCATGATTTCATCTATCACAGGTTCAATCATAGGATCAAAATACTCCGCAGTTAAATTATCCACACACAACTCAAATGTTCTTAAACCCTGACTCACCAATTCCTGTGAGCCGTTCAAGGCGTGAACCAAAGGTCTGGTTAAGTAATTCAAATGTGGAACCAACACAGACAATCTTACTGGGACAGTTAAACACAATTCGACATAAATGTCTCTTTCGTACGGTCTTCTTGCATTGACAATCATTTTGTTGAGACTTTCCAACAAGATAGGTAAGATTGGCATTATTTCTTTATACAAACTTTCAAATCTACCACCACTAATACTTCTGAACAATATTCTCACCAAGTAAGAGTAGACGATCGGTTCTTCAGCATTGGTAGATAACCTCAAAGATTCCAAAATCAAATGGTTCAAATGAGGTAAAATTACTGCTTCATTCGTAGTTGGGAATAAATTAACAGACATGAAGCATAATTTGAATAATCTTATCAAGATATTGGATCTAACCAAATCAACCTTTCCAAGTTCACTCAATCTGGATCTCAAAAACGAGATTAATAAACCAGAAAAGTTAGCTGAAGTGACATCTGACGCCAAAAAAAATTGGGGCAAGTGCAATAATGCAGCATTGTCCAACATTGAATCGAACAAGAATGGCAATTCAGCCCCCACGATTTCATTAAAGGATGCAGGGTCAATGTGGATAAAGATAGTAGCAAAAATCTCCATCAAATCCTTTTCTTCCTTTGAGGAGGTAATTGGTAAGTTAGGACCACTACCTGAAAAATCGAAGGCCTTGGTGTTTGAAGCAGCTTTTGGTTTTGATACTGTGAAGAATCTCAAACAGCTGATACCACATCTAAATAATTCTCTCAAAATGTTGACTTCTTCAAAAGATGTGACCTTTGCTGACTCGTTCCATTTGTCGTAGTTGACTGTTTGGCCACCATTCTTTGGATCAGATGCGGTTGGTTGTGGGGGTACTGGTGGGTTACAATTCTTCAAACCAAAAATTACAGACTTCAAGAAGGTCATTAAGGTTCTAAACAAGTAGCGAGCATCCTTTAACAAATCTGAATTAATGGTTGTAGGGTTCGAATTCACTGGAGAAAACTCTTCGAGGTTAAATACATCAACCACAATATCGGGTGATGGCTCAAGTTGCTTTTCTGATTCATCGACATCATCAGTATCCATATCATCTTCATGTTTTGACTTTGAATTACCATTTTCAAGAAGCTTTGGTTTATCAACATCCATATCCTCATCTCGGTCACTATACTTCTTAGAAGAATATCTTTCAATTGCCTTCTTGCTCTCAGACTCTTTAGCCAATCTTTTGCTTTCAAAAGATTTGTGAACACGTATGATATGATCATATTTTCTATTCAAACTTTTGAATCTCTTTGCATACGAATCGATTATTATCATGAATAATTGACGGCCCTCGAGTTTATTTGGTAACTTCATAATTTTTTCCACCAAGTTCAACAACAATTTTGCACTCATGATTTGTACTGTTAAAGCCAAAGAGTCATCCTTGAGCAAATCACAGTAAATTATAACAGTAGACCATATTTGCTTAGGAGTCAAGTCGTTTCTAACATTGTGGATAAAATCAGCAACAGTTGAATAAGCCAAAGGCCTTAATGTTTCATAAGAAGTCAAACCTTCACCAATTAATATCTTCTCATCAAACAACAATTCAATCTTTGGAACAAACTGGGAACGGAATGGGGTCGACAATATATGCCTTGTTGCATGCAATAACTCTTTTCTAGCCACTGACAATTCAGCAGGGCAGTCTTGTAACAATCTTAATATAACATCAGGAACAACATTAGCCTGGTCACTTCCCAAGTGATTGTTCGCGTAACCTCTGATGAAAACGTAGGCCAAGAAGGATGCAGCCTTGACCTGACCCAATATAAAGTCACTGTATGCTTGTCTGTTGGTTATTTCTGGTGATATTGAGGTAACTACTACTTGATTTCCTCCCTCTGTGGTTTCAGAGTTGATGATTTTTTCCCTGTATACCTTTTGTTGTTGCACCTGAAGTTTCAAAATCTCCACAATTTTAGGTAAAAAAACACCCAATGAGCTCTGGACCAAGTTTTTATAGGATGAATACAATGAAACCATGGTTATAGGACTCTCAGCTAAGGTCTTGAAGGAATACATGGACTTGCTTAAAGTTTTGGAGGAAATTTCTTCAGGAAAGGTTGGTGACATTTCTTTGGTAGTACCAGTACTACTTTCATCTTGAGATGGATTGTTGGAGTTTGAAGAACTAAACACGTTGGATACAGTTTCTGGCATGTTCTCGTAGATTTTGCATATGATTTCAATGAATTGCTGTGCCCTTTCACTCAAGTTTTCCTTATAAGCTTTATGCAAGCTGGTGATAATTTTCATACATAAAACACCATTATCTTCGTTTTCTTCCACAAGTATCTTCATCAACTTGTTAAGGATAGTCTCACTGTACTGCTGGAATGTATCGTTCATCAACGATCTGTGTATTATCTCCAATATAGAGTTTCTTAACTTCTGTTCTGGTGACTGGGAATTGAACACAATTGGAACGTCTTCCAAATACTTCAAAAAAATGGGAATCAAGTTCGACAAAAAGTATTCGTACTCACCTGCAGCATTGAAGGTCTCAATCATGTCTAGCAACTCGCTCAATACCGAGTGTACTTCTTTGTAGTCTGCATTGTCGTTAAGTCTTGATACGAACGTATCTAGCTGTGTTTTGTACGACATGTTTTTGTGAATCAATTGTTCTGAGTGGTTTTATCAACACTGCTACTGTGGAAACACACTAGCTCAACTGCTCGGCAATGTTTTGTTTAGGCTTTGTTAGCTTGAAACTATTAGCCGCTGTTGGTTGTTGTTGCAGTAAATCTCAGAAAAAAATTTTGGAGGAAGTTTATGGTTGAAAAATTTACTTGTCACGCTTTTTTCACGTGATCCGACGATGGTTATGGGTTTTCTAGAGTCCTCCATGCCACCTTAGCAGCAAAGACAGGAAGGGTGTGATTTGAAAGAAATATGCAAAGAAAGAATAATTTTTTTATTTTGTGAATTTTGCTAAAACAGCTTCACGTCAGATGTTTGTTTTATAGCTCGTGTTTCCTTGTACAACAACACCAAATTTCCTACAAAAACTATGGCGATAAAACTGAAGGCTGTCCAAGTCATCAGCTCCGCTCTTTTTCCGGGTTTGACGTTTATCAAGTTCATAGAACTCAAAGGAACCATAGCTTTACTCGCACTTACAGCTTGCTGTTGCAACATTGCACCAGAACCCCAGAGCAACAAGGTCACCAAGTTAATTCCACAAATGATTTTCCGGGCCCAGAATTTCCCTGGTAGTAATGGAACTGCAAGCCAGATGAAAATTGCAAACGTAACTAAAACTAAAACTAGTGTCACTGTAAGCACGTAGGAGAAACAGATCTGATTGAAGCCTTCAGCCAACTTGACCAAGTCAATAGTAGTTTCGTTGGTGCTAGTTTCAACTTTGACCAAAGGATAATATTTAAGCTGGTCAAGGTTATTAAAACCAGAACATGTTTTATCATCAGCATAATTCACACAGAAACTAATGTACCCTACATCTATAGAAAAATTTGCCATCTGCTGTGCAGAAGTGGTAGCATTGAATTTGACCACCAGCATTTCGTCCTTGTTGAAATTAAAACTAGTCAAATAAACATCCGAATACGCTTTTGCTTCGCTATAGCAACTCAATAAGAGAAAGCTAAGTAGAAATCCCGTAATCAACACACAAATGTGAAGGAAAAAACTGGGGATTTTTGCTAATAAGCCGAACATAGTTATACAGTAGTTGGTAATAGGTTTCTTATATAGTTTTTTTGCACAGTCTACAAGCATGTTTCAAAACATGTTTCAGGTTTTACAAATGTTTCACATTTCGCAGCCATAAAATGTATTAGTAGTGTAACCCAATTAATATGAGTGTGCAGACGAAGAAGGTGTAACCTGTGGCAGGGATATCTAATTTAATAGCCACTTCACCAAGTTTTTAATGCCTAGCACGAAAATTCCAAATATGAAAATAGAAATCAAAAATGATGGTAATATCACCAAAAACTCTCTGGCAGACCGAAGTTTCATATCAGAAACAACGATTTCATCGGTATCGGAGTCACTGGGATCGAAAAACGTCCCGTAACGGTAGAAGCTATCCATGAGTTGGTCTTTTTCGTACCATACATTATATAGCCAGTTTTCAAATGCCTTCATATCTTCATCGCTGACATCGTCTATATCCAATACCGGCTTCCCCAAAGGAATGTCACTGACTTTGAATGCACGGATATAGTAGTTGACTTTCCTGGGACCCTCTCCGAATAAAAATATGCTAGGTAAAGTGAAAATGTCCTCTCCTACCTCTCCAGCTTCCAAATCTGTATAGCCGGTGGTGATGTCATACACATAGTTGAGACTTTTCCTCAACTCGCTCAACATCAAGAATAATCCTCTCACTCTGGGCAACAAAACATGCTTCAAATGAGGTCTGCCCAACTTGTCACAAAAATCGTTTGATCTCTTCATGGTGTGTGGTCCAGGAAACGTTCCTTCTGGATAAAAGATAATTTCATATGGGAACATATCGTTTGCAACACAAGTATCGGGCCAAGTGTTAATGTCACCTCCTGGAATCGAAACCGTGTCAGTTGGAGTAACACTATTAGTGGGGCCCGATGCTCTGGAATCAGCATCAATTGCTAGTAATTGGTTGGTTAATTTAATCTTATCTTGTTCCCATTTTCTCGACAAGAACATGAAGTTGAAGTTCTTCATTCCGTAGCCTAGCACCGGCACCCTGGAAATATCCTTCAACACTATGTGAACCGCATCGGTCAAATTTGCAGAGTACAATAGAAACCACATGTTGAGCCAATCTGTGTAAATTTGATGGTTGGAAATAAACACTGAGTTTGGAGTCAACAATCCCTGAAGGTTCCCGTTGCTATCTGTCCACAAGTTATCATCTTTGGGTATATATTTCCGGTTGAACGTGACCGAAACTCGGGTGGGACTTGCAAGTGATATCATAAACACCATAAGCTTCAAAAACATGACTTTGGTGGAATCAATGATCTTCCGGACCTTGAGGGGCTTCTTTATGATGTGAATGGCAAGGAATTGCGTGGTGGCCATGGATAGACACCCTACCAAAAACACAAATACCATTGGTGTATTTAACACCGCTCTTAGAATTCTGAGCGGTTCCATAGGTATTGGCTCGTATGCACTGGTTGGGGTATTTGTAATATGTATTCCACTATATTTGAACGATTCTAGAACGCTTTGAATGGGTTTTGAAGAAGGTAAAGTTGAAAAGTCGTGAGACTTTTTTTTGATTACAAGAAAATATAAATTTTAGGCTCATAATTTATTGTTCTGAAATTCTACTTCTGAAATTCTACTTCTAAAAGGTACTTCCTACGATAAGCTTGTAGTTAAAAAACCAACAATCCTGGTAAATAACCTTACAGCCTGCCATAAAACTAAAAATACACCCCCAATAGTAGCAAATACGGGAATCACTTCAAACCAACTATGCAATTTCATGTTGGCTACTCTTGTGTGGTACTTCCCTGCATTTTCTGGTTCCACAAATGATCCATACTTGTAGAAAATATCCATCTTTGCGTCTTTCTCATACCAAATCTTGAAAAGCCAATCTTCGAACCTTTTGAGGTCCTCTGGCTTCACGTCATCTACATCTGCCATGGGATCTCCAAGCGGAATATCTTTGATGTCAAACGACCTGAGATAATAACTCACCTTGCTGGGTCCTTTTCCAAATATAAAGATATTTTTTAACGAGAATAAGTCCTCGGCACACTCTTCAGGCTTGAGTCCCGAGTATCCAGTGGTGATATCGTATACGACGGAGGTTGTGTTTCTTAGATTATGGAGCATCAAATACAACCCTCTGACTCGAGGTAACAATAAGTGCTTTAAAGGTTTCATTCCCATCTTCTCGATGTACTCAAGCGACCTTGGGATGGTTTTATTAGAAGGAACGGTTCCTTCTGGAAAGATGACAATTTCATATGGGAACTTGTTTTCAGAAATTGTTTGTTTTGGCCACAGTACTATCGAAGATGCGTGAGCACCTATATTCTTAACCCCTTGGGCTGGACCACTGCCTCTGGCATTGGCATCTATGGCCAATAACTGGTTTGATAAAGTGATCTTGTCGGTTTCCCATTTCCTAGATAAAAACATAAAGTTAAAGTTCTTCATTCCTCTTCCAATGATTGGGGTTTTCGACATATCCTTCAAAATGATGAAGATGCAATGGGCCAAATCGGAGCAATAAAGTAAATACCACATATATAGCCAATCAGAGTAGATTTGGTGATTGGAAATTATAATTGAGTTTGGATTCAACTTCAAGCTTAATATTTGGTCACTTGCAACGCCAAATTGGTTGTTTTCAGGGACATTGGCGGGATCATAGGTGATGGAGACTGAAAGTGGACTGGAAAGCGAATGGTACGCTGTCATGAGTCTTAAAAATAATACCTTGGTTCCATTGAGAAAACCTTGCTTATCAGCATGTTTCTTGTGGAACAACTTCTTAATGATTTCCTGGGTGAGTACAATAGAACAGCATCCTAATAAGAATATTACCAGAAGAATAATGAATCGGAAATAACCAAGTATCTGGGTGGCGTCCATCTTGCGTATATAATGTTTTTGATTGTATAATTGAAACCGGAATCCTTATACCGACTCAATCAGATACGTCAATTGACTCAATCAGATACGTCAATTGACTCAATCAGATACGTCAGTTGTATCGGTAGCGGCAAATTTACTGAGCACCAGAAATCCACAATTCAGATATTTGATAATAAAATTTAGTGCGGTTTTGCAACAATTCATATGACTGTGATATTGTTGAGTGGTTTTTGGTAATACTCTAGCACGGTATAATTGGTAATTATCATGTCTACAATACCCTAAACACCAACATAGAGCATTCTTTTACTTAAAAGTATGTTTGGGTTATTTTTGAGTATAATGTAGTATACACGCTTACTCACTTTGCATTCAAAATGTCATCGAAAAGATAATCAATATTCACTCCAACGGTTTTAAGTTCCTTTAATTGCGGTTTCAACACACTCAAAAATGAACCAAACAAAAACGCCTCTTTGATAATCACCTTCGGGTTGTTATCGTCATCAGGGTCCTCACGAACTGCTAGAGTGCCAAATATCTGTTTCTTGATTGATGTAGCTAATTTGTTTCCTTCCTCAATACACCAGTTGATTAACCCAGAGGAATCCAAGTTTCTTCCGTTGTCCAGGTTATCCCTTTCCATGATTGGAAATATGCATTCTTTGTAGGTAACGATGGTTTTCTTCATGATTGAAATGTTTATTATGATAAGGTTGGCAAGATAGTTACCCAAATCTGTTTTGGTAGAACCTTGCACACTTATAATAAGTTTGGCCACAATGTTGGATAGTTCGGTGGTTACTGCCTGCAAATACGCCGAAATCCCTTTGTCGAGCACCCCAAAGCTACGGAAATACTCAAGAATCTCTCCCAACTCGGAAGTCTTGATTTTGGAGATATTATGCTTCAAATTAAAAACCAAGGAATGTTGCACCTCGAGTTTCCTATTGGATATCTTAAGCTTCAACACATCTAAAAGCAACTTGATCTCATCCAAAGATGATTTAGTTTCCTGGTCGTTGGGGTTGTTTTTGCTGACGATGGTTTCTATGTTGGTGATCTTTGATTCTATGTGTTTAATCAATCCTACTGCTTCGTTGTACTTATTATGGGCGATTTCCACATCAACATCATCTAGTTTGTCTTCTATTCTCTTCATCTCATTGAAAAACTGGCCCTTGTCATTTTTATCAAACGTTGAAAACTTTCCGCTGGCAGAGAAATCGTGGGATCTGTTTCTAGAATGCACTCTGGCAGTTATATCTTGGAACAAAATATCCTGACTGTGCCTATTTCCACCGCTTCTTCTTTTAACTCCAAAGTCTTCTTCGCTGAGTCCAGAATTCCTCAATGACTTTCTTATCTGACGTTTTTCATCGTCTGAATCAAACCCGTCGTCGTTCATGGACTTTCTCACATCGAGTCTATCTTTCTGAACAAGCTCGTTTTTCCCTTTGTGGTAAGCTTCTGTTATCTTGACAAAATGGTCGTATCTATCAGTCTGATACACAAAACCCAATGATTTTGTATTAAGTCTTACAACATATTCTTTGTTTGAATCGTCGTCTTTATTGAGCACTTGCAATTGGGTTTCGTGTAACGGCCAACAATGAACTGCTTGCAACTTGGCTTTGGAGCCTGAGTTGGATGACCCGGACTTCTTAGTGGCCACCAAGATCAAATCATTTAAAATGAACAAATGAATCGCTTTGGTGGCTTTCCAGTTACCTACGTTGACTTCAAACCATCTTCCACTTTCAGCCAAAACATGACGACCAGGAATGCTCTGCACAAACTTGGAAGCACCTTCGACGTGCTTAAATAACGACTGCAACTCGCTGACCCACATCTTTTCCAAGATCATAATCGAAGACCTGTCTTTCTTATTTTGACGCAGTAGCAAATGATTATAAGGAGACTTGTCGTCATGTTTTACCTCCAAGTCCAACCTCCTTTCTGCAGAGTCACGAAACTCATCCAATACGGTGTACAATTCCTTGGTGCTGATTCTTAATTGTAGCAATTCCTCCTGGGTGTCCTTCAAATCAGTGATCAACTCAAGAATGTTCTTTTGGTTTTCGCTGATATTCTCCTTCAAATCTCTAGTCACAAGTGCTCGCTGTTTAGTCAACACCTTAAAGTAGTCATCGATCTCCTTAGCCGTTCCATTGGAAAGATCATTCAAGATCTTGGAGTTGATAGGGTCTTCCTCTTCATTAGATTCTTTCTTCACATCAGGAAGATTTGGCATTGGCGGAAGATTAGCAGCGTCTATCAAATTCTTAGTGTGTGCAGCCGCCGAAGCAGATGCATGGATACTCAATCTTCTGGTCTTTTTATTGTTTGGTTTAGGGTAACCATTTGGAACCTCAAGGTTGTTGTTTGGCTTCTGTTGTACATGGGTATTGGCATTTGCATACGGATTTTTCGACGCATTCATTTGCCATGGCGCCCTACTTTTTCTGTGGGCAGCCTTTGACTCAAAGTCCATGGTTGCTTGGTTTTGTGTTTGATTATAAACTTACTTGGTGCAACCTCAGTGTTTGTGAAATGAAAATAAGTCGCACGAAAATTTTCATTTCATAACACATATTTGTCTCGTTAAAAGTCCCATTCATGTCATTATCAAGTCAGGAGTTGAACTACTTGGTGTGGAGATACCTTCAGGAATCCGAGTGTGAGTTGGCAGCTTTTGCTTTTGAAAAGCAGACTCGGTGTCTGGAATTTGAGAATGATAAACAAGTGGTCACAAAGGTAGAGCCAGGTTTCTTGGTGAACTTGGTGCAGAAAGGAATCCTATACAGCTTGACAGAAGAAGAGATGCGGGATGAGTCTAGTCGCTCAGAGGTATTAACATTCTTCGGGGCGTTGTTGAAGAACGAAAAGGATATAGGTTTGAGCTCGGGTCTCAATCTTGAAGATTTGGCACACAAACAAGACATGGAAGTTGACGATAATGCTGATGAAAAACTGTTTACAACCAGAGTTTTGGTGCCTATGACCACCTACGAGGAGTGCATTTTAAGTAAATGGAACCCAGCCCTTGAAAAAGTGGCATATATCAAAAACAACCCTAACTTGTTTATTACCAGCGTCAGCAACAAAACCTTGGGCGAGATTAAAGTGATCAAGAGTCCAGGAATGAGCAATTCCTTGAATAGTCTTACCACCTTGGCTTGGTCTCCCTTGGGAAATATTATCATGACTGCTAATATGACTGGAGACTTGTGCTCATGGTCTTCAGACGGAAACCTAAGAAATATGACAAAGGGAGTGTTGAAGTACGACGACGAATCAAAATTTGGGTATATATTTGACATCAAATGGTCGCCCAATGGTCAATTTTTCATCACTACAGACTCCAATGGAAGAATATGTTGTTGGGATAGTGCCACTCTCGCATTTGTTCTGGAAATAGCACCTGTGGATTCCAATGACACCTGGGCAGTGTGCTGGCTAGATAGTCTGAGGTTTGCTGTAAGCTTCAAACCACATTCCGTAACTGTGAACCACATTACCAGTGACTTTTCTTCTTCCTACATTGTGAAGGTGGTAGCCACATTGAGTGGTCACGAAGGTGTAGCATCTCATCTTCTGTTCAATGATGAATGCAAGCTTCTAGCATCGTATTCAGAAACAGATGGCTTGATCAAATTGTGGCTGAGCTCTTCTACCAGCGATCCTATCACATTGCAACAAGAATCAAAAATACTACCTCTAGTGTCGCTAGACTACTTCAAAAATGGTACCAACTTAGTGAGTGTTTCCATTGATGGTTCTATGACGGTGTGGGATGTGAAAGAGAAAACAATACTAAGCCATGTAAACATATTCAAGGATGCAAGCTTATACAATTTTGAAACTGAAGACACCATTAAAGGCTCCTTGGTGTATGCTGCAGCTATATCTCCAGATTTAAAGTGGATTGCCGTGGGAGATGATGTAGGGAAAGTCAGCGTGTGGGAATTAACTGGCAAAACATTGTGTAATGGCGTTTATCAACAAGATGGTAGTGTTGACTTGTGTGACATATGTTGGAATAAATCTTCTACTGCTATAAGTGTCGCTTATAAGGGTGCCTCGAGTGTTATCTTAGACTGGTCCCTCTAGGTTTGTAATATATGTAAATTATCTTGTGTTTTGTAGTTTCTAATAAAATAGCCAAAGTTACTGATTTTACATTGCATAAATAGACAAAGAACCAATCCAAATTACACAAAAAAGACAAAGTACCAACAAATTACACAAAAAAGACAAAGTACCAATCCAAAGATATTATTTATTACTATACATCTAAGCAGTAGAGGCAGCAGCAGCAGCCTCCTTTGCAACCTGTGCAGTCTTTCTGATGACAGGATTGGTTCCTGGGAAAACCAAGTCCATGTAACAAGTAACCAAAGAAAACATAGCAAACACGATTCTTAAGACTGGTGGTTGTTTGGCCAGGTCCTCATTAGAAGCTGGTTGGTGGTTTGGCTCGTTCAAGAATGATTGAATAGCTAAAAACAACGAAGCCCAAGAAAGCATCTTGTTTCTCATGAACATGGCAGCCATTGGCAATGATTGTGAGATAAATGAAGACGCATCTCCACGAGGTTTGGCTGGGTAGTGCTTGTATGGAATCACCAAATCTTCTCTGACTTTCGACATGATAGTTGTTGAAAATTTGCAGCGCAGTTTTCAGCTTTATCATCGCGTGTACATGCACGTGCCGGTTCACGTGACACACGGGATGTCCCTTTGTTTGAAGTATTGGTTCACGATAATGACGATAAAGTAACATGTGGACTCGAAGCAGTCGCTGCAGGTGTAGTCTGGGTCTGAAGTCTTAGCTGCCAACAACCGTATGGCCTTTTTTGCTAACAATCTTATAAGTGAAACATCAGAGAAATCTAACTGATTATCTAAGCGCAAAAGAAGATAGTACACCCATTTTGAAAACGAAGGGGGAATATTGGCCGATAACCAGTTTGTGTTCAACGATATGAGCTTCATGACGGTTATATGGTCAAAGGCCGCATATAAGGTGCCTATTGTAGGAGGATCATGCTGCCAAATGTGTTTTCTCCATTTGGGGCCACTACTTGGGTGGTGCCAATTGTCATCTACGACACTGGCATCAATTTCGTGATGGATAGCATGTTTTGAGGCAAGAAACTGGTGGAGAATTGCCATTTTCCACGGTTCTAGGCCCACTGACGGTGTTTCTAGCCTGGGTTTTTTGTTTTGCATCATGCTAATGCCGGAGGTTACAGTTTGGGATTTTCGGGCTTCAGCGTCCTGTGCAATTGATAGAAGGTATTGGTGGGCTGCGCGGTCTGCTATCGGAACTGTGCTTAGGTCCTCGGGTATTGTAAACACATGTTTTTGGAAACCGTCTTCCATTGCAGTTGTGAAAAATTGTGAGAAATATTAAACCTCATCAGAAAAGAACCACATGAGGTGACATGCCATGGGTAAAAGAAAACAGCAAGAGACGTCCTACGAGGTAATAGGAACCACCAGCGAATGCGTGTTTCCAAATTGCAGTTCTGTATTTACTCTGTACGAACAATACGAGATGCACGTACAAAGCCAGCATACTCACATTTGCAGCCAATGCCAAAACTTGTTTCCCAGTTACCAGTTTTTGTCAATTCATATACAAGAGTACCACGACCCCTTCTTTGAGATTCGTAGAGATAGAGGTGAAAAGATGTACAAGTGTCTTTATTATTCCATGAATTTACATGGATGCTGCGAGGTTTATGACACCTTAGAGAAGAGACTGAAACATATGGTTAACAGGCATGGATATCCGGAAGACTATAACTTCCAGGTGCTTGAGTTTGGGATTGGAGGTAACTCTCGGTTGGAATAGTTGAACAATAAGAATAAAACTTCCAGAAGGAATGAGAGTTGAATAATAAGAATATAACTTCCACATGGAATGAGAGTTGAATAATGAAGACAACTTCACATGGAATTATATTCAAGTAAGAATAAAACGCAAATAGAGTCAGGTAATGAAGAATAAAACGTAAATAGAGTTAAATAATGAAGAATAAAACGGAAATAGAGTTAAATAATGAAGAATAAAACGTAAATAGAATCACGTAAGAAGAATAAATCCAGAATAAATGGAGTAATGCACAGTTTTAATGTTATCTATGAATGTATTATCTGAGTTCACTCTGGTGCCGGAGTGCCAGCGTCAGAAGTGACATTTTCACCGTTTTCAACACGCCTACGTTTCACAACGGGTTTTCTCTTCAACTTTGCTACCAACTTCTGGTCAAACTGAGAACTACAGGTGGGACACAGTAACGACTCTGGAATATCGCTCATTATGCACAAGCAAACCGAACAAACATACCCTATTTCCACAGATTTGCCGGTAATAAAACAACTTGCACGATAGTTGACGTTTGAATTGGTGGGAAGAATTATCAATGACCTGATAGACGGTTCAATGAAATATGCCGTAGACAAAACCTGGATAAATCCAACCGGCTTTTCAATGTGAAGATATATTCCATTGGTAGCATCTGCTGCCTGTTGTAAGTAAGAAGAGTTGTTTTTTCCTAGCTTTGCAACGTCAATGGGAACCTTCATTTTTTGTGCAGCAAACATCCCATTCATGAGCGAGATATATTTGATGTCATCATAATCGTTTGCAGTGACTATTAAGATCCTGGATCTAGTTCCTGAAGTGCTTTGAAACGACGAGCCGCCGACTGCAGTTCCATTTGCAGTGCTGGACTCCTTATTCGAAATATTGGTCGCTGAGCTAATGGCAGAAGCGGCCGTAGTTGAAATAGACAGATCCAAATTCAACATCCGGTTTGTGTAGGTCAATGCCAAACTAAGAGCTCCAGCCAACTTGGAATTTCCACCTGTGGAATCAATTCCTTGGATCATATTTTCAAGCGAAACATTTAGTTCTTCAAGCACAGCTTCGTCCACGATTCTGAATTGTCTGTACATGCCTTTGCCCACCAAACTGATTCCACTCTCATCGAGTCTACTCAAGTCATCCAGTTCTTTGTGTGGATTTGGGTACAAAAACCGTGACCCTGTGGGAGTACTTAGTATGAATGCTACCTGGTTGGAGTTGTTCAAGGAAAGATGCCCGTTTAAAAACACTAGAAGTGATCTGATGACATCGAGAATCGATGTTTCGTCCTTGATATTATACCATCCTCCGGGAGTAATTTCTAGAATAAGCGTGAGCAATGACGGGTCGTCATTAGCAACTTCTGCGGTGTGCACTTCGGTGAACGTGTTATCTGCTATTTCGTCCATATCTCAGTTCCAGGTTTGCAAGATTTTGTATGAATTTCAGAATGAGATTTTTGTATCAACAGTTTGTATATTTCATTCCTTCTTTAACATCTTTTAAAACTGATAATTTCATTTTAACATATTTACTTTTAAAGCTGATAATTTCATTTTAACATATTTACTTTTAAAGCTGAAAGTTTCATTTATTTACTTTTAAAACTGAAAATTTCATTCCTTAACTTTAACATATTTACTTTTAAAGCTGAAAATTTCATTTATTTACTTTTAAAGCTGAAAATTTCATTCCTTCTTTAACATCTTTTAAAGCTGAAAATTTCATTTAAAGCTGAAAATTTCATTTTAACATATTTACTTTTAAAACTGAAATGTTATAAAACTACTTTCCAATATCCTCAAACCAATCCTCGGGTCTCTCTTTTATGAATTTGGCCATTATATCTTTGCATTCTTGGCTGTTCATGTTGACCACCTCCACGTTATTTGCCTGAAGCCAGTCCTCACCTCCTCTGAAATTAACGTTTTCTCCCAAAACAACTCTCTTTACTCCATACATCAAACAGGCTCCGGAGCACATAATACAGGGTGACAATGTTGTATACATGGTACAGTTCTTATATACCTCACCTTTCAATCTGCCAGCATCTTCAAGTGTAGCAATTTCTCCATGAAGTGTTGGAGACCCTTTCTGGAATCTCATATTATGGCTACGGCCCAAAATGGTGCCGTCCTCGTGAATCAATGCTCCTCCAATGGGCACTCCACCTTCTTCGTATCCTGTAGAATTAGTATCCTTGAAATCTGCACAACCCTGGAAACTTCGTTGGGCTTTCTGTTTGATACCTTCTTAGCTATTCCCATACTTGTCAAACAATTCTCCACCTCACATACCTTTCATTGCTTCTTCAAATGCAATTTGCATTCCCTTGTTATCATCAAATGGCATGGTTCAGAAAAACGAGCGTCATACAAAAATATTTATGTACCCGCTTCTGTCAACAGTGATAACCATTTCATAGGGAACTGAAACAACACCGATATCGTTTATGATATCCTGATCTAGTGGAATATCGTTGTCGGGGCCGGTTTTTAGTTTTTCTGTAGTCACACTAAGCTTCTGGTTAATATGGGTTCTGGTAAACGAATAGTTACTGCTGGAGATGGAGTTCTCAAACTCATCTAGTTTCCACCAAATCAAACGATTATTGGTAGTTGAGTTCACCAAATAAGTTCCACTGATGTGCTTATATATAACCATCGAGTTGTTGCTGTTTGGGTACTCGTTTTCGGTGTTTTGGTCGTGATCTAAATCTACCATGAGCTCGTCTAGGATCTCGTTCAAGTCATTGCTCTTGATTTCCTGGGAAAAATATTGGTTTATAGTAGGGTATGAAGTGTAATGGCTTAATACTTCTCTGCATTCGAGGCTAGGAACCTCCCAAATGGTTATATCTGATTGGGCAATTCCTCCAATGACTGCAAAATAAGAACTTAGGGCATCTGTACTAGATACTTTATAGTCTTGGGGCAACAAAACCAATTGCTTTATAGCATGAAAGTTGGGGCTACACTTGGGGTTGGTGCTAGAAATCCTCCAAGTCTTTATAAGAATGTGAAATCTCGTGTCCCAAAGACTAAGTCTTCCTTTGTTGGTACCCAATATCAACCATCCTCTCAAAGGATTCACTATGAAACAAGTAGGGATTCCATGAATCAAAGGGTTTTGTAGCGTGAGCTCCACTTCCATTGTGATGATGTTAAATCCTATAACCTTGGACTTTGAAGTAGTCACAACCAACAAATGCTTGGAGTTATCGAAGCAGAAACTTAACGAAGTAGCAAACTCATCATTCAATTGGTACTTTCTGATGATGTTCAACTTGGAGTACTTGACGATTTTTTTGTTTTTACCTCTTGTTATGTCGATTCTGAACATGTATACTTTCCCATTCTTGCAACTGACTGCAAACACATTTCTATTTTCCATGAAACATATCTTTTCGATACAAGACTTTAAGTAGGTGATGAGACTGGGGTTTTTAAACATGATGTTTTTCTCCAATTTTTGGCTATCCCACACCTTCAACACTCCATATTCAGACCCCGTAATAAAGAACTCAGAAGATGGGTTCACTGCAATGCATGTTAACCCATCTGCATGGCCGCTGCTTCCTATACTGGCAAAAGCTTTGGGGTCAGCTTTATTATTGGAACTGTAGTCAATTGAATTATGGTTGTTGGTATTGGTGACAATCCTGGAAATACAAGTTCCTTTGGGTACCCAACTTGGACTTTTTGAGCTGTGAACCATGATAGTCTTACCAAATTCTCTGAATGAATCAATAGATAAATCAAATGCCAAATTTTCAAGATAATGTAAGATATAAGGATTCGAGCCAACATAACTGTGTTTCGAGTTTGAAATGATCACCTTTTCTTCATCAGCACTGATGACTTTATGGTTAAAACCATTGGAACTATGCGTAGGACGTTTCTGGTGGTGATGAGGGTCATTATCCAACTCAGCAAATACGTTTTCTTCCACAGTTTGAATTGATGCATTGACTCTTGTGATGTTGGGAAGAACCAACGAATTGGATCCACTTCTGTCATTCTTAACTAGTTCTGGAACTCCAAGGGTGGGACTTCTTTGATTACTTGCAAGAATGTTGTTTATAGACTCGGCATCTAGTTCTTGAGCGATGTTTGTCTCTAAGCCTTTGGAAGCAAGAGCAATTGGTTCCGATTTGTAGTGAATTTCAAAGAAAATGTTTCTAGGAACAATATCAACATTAATCTCCAAAAACGAATCTAACCAACTTTTACACAAAGTCTTACTCACTCTGCTAATATATCCTCTGAGGGTGTATATTTTCCAGGAGTCTTTATCTTCCAACCCAACTGCTTTCAATTTCAAGAGCCACTGCTTGTCCTCATGACTCAAAGGAACAGTAGAAATGTTATTATTCCCGTTGTTGAAATCAGCGTTTAATGATGACGACGACGATGACACTGATGACTGGTTATACTTGGAAATGAAAACCGATTTTCCTAAATCTTTGGTGAAGTTTGTGAGCTTATTAGGACTGAGGATCATGTTTTGACTCTTCCAAAATATTGACTTGTCAGAGCTTTGACTGCACCAGGTAAGGAGTAGTTGAAACATGATTTTGGATACCGGCTTAGTCAAACAGGGGTACAAATTATCCCAGTTAATTTCAGAAATATCATAAGCCAAATACTTCTTAATCGCTGGATAAAGAAAGCAGAACTTGTCAGCTTCAGACAAATTTGAGTTGATGGACAATACCAACAGTAAAACAGATTGTCTAATCCATTCATTGGGGTGAATCAACAAATGGGTGGTGTTCACCAACAACTCTTTGTAAATGCTTAAGGCGTTGAATTCCGACACTGGGCTGATTGATTTGTCACTCACAAAGTTTACAAATATCTGTAGCACTTTTAAAACCACCAACTGCTCCGAATCACTTAATGTCTGAATCAAAAGTGGAAGCAAATACTGCTCAAATGACAAGACACCGATGAATGGCCCTATTTTCAATATAGATTCAAGAAAATTAAGCCTTAGTTCGTCGTTGGGATCGTTCAAATAAGTGATAAGATGTGGTAGAATGATATCATTTGTCTGATCGATTCCAAAGAATCTACATAGTGGCTCCATGTTGCTGATTAATCCAGATCTGACCTTAGGATTAGGATCGGTTAACAAATTGACAGTTAAATCTTCAAAATGAGAATAAATTAGGTTAATTGGCATTTCAAAGTTGTCTAGATTGTCCAACTCATTTGATAAACACAACTTGTTTTTGTTTTTGCCGTTACTCTTAAATATCTTAGCCATCATCCAAAATTTATTGGAAATATGAGCAATGATTGGGAGTAGCAAGGCAATTTTGATCTTAATTAACTCTTTCCCTTGATTGTTTAAAGAATCATTATTGATCAACTCTGACAATTTCGGTAACAAGTATTCAGGGAACATTAAGACGTTCAAAGGAGTGATGTAAGAACATGATCCCAACAAAGTCACTATTGAATCTAGAGCAACCACAATCACCTTTGCAGAGAATATGCTTTCGTCAACCTCAGAATCGTCAAGACCTTGAAAGTTCAAGCTCTCGGTATTATTTGTGTCATTGAATCTGATGCTAGTATTAGCAATGTATTCGTCGATAAGCTTACACAAATATGGCAAGGAGCGATCAAGTTTACATTCGTCGTTGATTCTTTCCGACAACACAACAATCAATTCACAAGCCTTTATCTTGGACGAAGGTTGTTTTAGGGAATTTATCAACGAGAAGATGAAGTTTAAAATAATTAAACTCAGCTCGTCGTTGTTCTTGAAATGGGAACTTTTCTTGATCTTATAGTTCTTGGGCATTCCTGGTAAATTCAAATTCATGCTTTGAAACGCTTCGTCAGAATGGTGTGTGCAAGGGGTTTTGCTGTAGTCGAAATCCAAACCTTTGATAATCTTTTCAAAGTTGCTATAAATATAATCAATTCTTAAGTCACTTGGAGTGCAGTGCTTGGTGTTTGCCACTTCGAACAATTCGTTGTTGTTTAAATCTTTGATAAAGTCGTACACAAACGTATAAAATGAGTTAGGAAAGAACTTGGTTTTGTAGGAATCCAAGATTTGGTGTGACTTGATACGTTTCTTGGGATCGAAATCTATCAACAGGGTAATTATCTCTACAATCAGTGCATCTTCTATGCCTGACAAATTAGGGATATACTCATTTTTCATGTACTTGAACAACCCTGACAAGGTAAAAAGTGGCTCACCATCAAGGTAAAGCTCCCCTATAATACAACCAAGACTAAACAAATCCATTGCGTCTGTCAATTGGTTTTTTCCAGTGTATTTGTTGTCATCATCGAATATCTGCTGTTTGGGAGGTTCTAGACCCAGGTTGGAATTATAGAATCTCTCTGGGGCCAAGTTACAAACTCTTCTATCGCTTGTATCGTAGTAAAACGAAAACTGGTTTGGGTTGTCTTCAGGAATATAAATTGGTTTGAGATAGTTGCAGAAGTCCGTGACCATGATCCAGTTGGAGGAAGAAACCATCAAATTTTCAAGTTTCAAATCGCCATGGTATATTTTCAAGTTGTTGTGGAGATTATCAAGGATTTGAAGCAACTGATACACAATGAACTTCTTTTCAATCGGTTCTAAAAACGGTCTGATGGAAAGCCTATCGTACAAGTTGATCTTGATGGACTGCCTTATAAGATAACCAGCTCTATCTGTTTCAATAAACAGTTCGTAGGGCAAGTAGCAGTTGAACTGGGAAAGTAATGAACACTCTTTAACCAACAACTCGGTGATATTTGACAAGTTTATATTCACATTGCTGATGTTATTTGGTTTAATGAGCACTTTGATGATGATGCAGTTGCCTGTTTTTAAGTCAATCGCCTTTATGGTTTTCAAGAACCGGGAATTGTTGATGGTTTCTATGTATTGGATGTCCTCTAGAATGTCCACGTACGACGATATTGCAATAGAGGGTGCAGATGGGGCCAATAGTGATAGCCTAACACCCATGTCGCGATAAGATTATTTGAGGTTTTGATTTTGTATGAAAATTAAAGATTTTGGATGAAAATTAAAGATTTTGGATGAAAATTCAAGCATACAAGATTTTGGGATTGATTCCTACAGTAAACTCAGGCATTTTAGAAATTGCTTCTCCTTCAATTTTCATGTTGTGTACTTCAGAAATTTCTACTTCAATTTTCAAGTTGTGTATTTCGAAATTACTACTTCAAATTTTAAAGAAATTTATGAAATTTGCAAAATTAGAGAATCACCAACTACAAAATCCAATAAATTATTAATATACATGACTATACAATTTAAAAAAAAGGTTTAGTTGACCAAAGCAGAAGCAGTAGCGGATTCGTACTTCCAGTTTGGTGGCAAGACAGAAACGGTACGGTAGTATCTGGCCAATCTGTGAATTCTAGATTCGATCAAAATCAATCTGAACTTAGAGTCCTTGTCCTTTCTGTTTCTTTCCAAGTGCTTTCTGACAGAGACAGCCTTCTTGATCAAGTAGTACAAGTCTTCTGGAATTTCTGGAGCCAAACCGTTGGACTTCAACACTCTCAAGATCTTGTTACCAGTGACAACCTTGGAGGAAGTAACACCGTGAGCATCTCTCAAGATAACACCGATTTGAGATGGAGTCAAACCCTTTCTGGCGTTCTTGATGATTTGTTCAACAACTTCGTCAGTAGACAATTTGAACCATGAAGGAATGTTTCTTGAATATGGGGTAGCTGCTGAAGACATACCCTTACCCTGTAATTTGTTAGTATAGAGTTAACAAGTGCTGGACTCATCTGAGTCTGTCGTCAAGTATTTTGGTGCATCACATGCAACATTCACAACAAAAAGCATAGCAGTCTCATAGGAACATTGCTAACTTCTCAGATGTTGTTGCAACCTTTCTCAAGGAAAAAAGAAGTCATCGTGAAAATTTTTCACCAATACTTTCAGAAAAAGACTTTACTAGGTCCCGAAGTACTAGAAAGACCTTCAAAGAACGACCCCACCACAGAAGAAAACGAAGTATCAAAAATAAAAGCAAACTAACAGTCTATTCACAAGAATAATCATGACTGCTACACTTTTATTAAGACCTTGTTTGAAACCAGACTAAGTTCTGGTAGCAGTCTACAAGAATCTCCTGGAAGAGTTCCCTATTTGACTACTACCTTTAATCGAAACATACACTTGAATGCATACGACCCATCTTAACTAGTTTTTTTTATGTTATAAAATGAAAAATTTTTCAGTGAGAAAAAAAAGGTTTTATTTTGGCAAATATCGTGCCCCAACCAATATGCGTGGCGAAACAAAAGTTTGGGATGAGGAGAGTTTCAAAACTACGCAGGAGAGTTGGTTAAGTACTGTTTGTAGGCGTATATTTCGGCCCGGCTCTTACAACTGTGATTCGATGTCATCAAACTCGTCTTCGTCTTCGATATTGATCAATTTGGAAACGCCAGCTTTATCTCTGAACATCTCAAGAGCACCTGCGTAAAGCATTTTTGCTTCCTGGCCACTAGGAGGTTTCCAGTATACAAGAACCAATGGTGAGACTAACCTACCATCAGGTGAGGTGTAAGGGTAGGATAAAACGATGAATCTAGGACTATTGGGGGGCAATTCTTCTTTCAAATCTTCAATGGAAGTATAGACCTCGTCGTCTTCTCTTTTGACCTCGAAGTTTGATTTATCAATTGTGTCTAAGGTTAGTATCCGAATACCTGGATTTTCTCGATGAATAATCAACGAACAAAAGAGATACATACATATGATAGCCTCCATCTTGGAGGCTCTGGCACTAGCAAATCTAAACTTCTGTAGCTGAGACAAGGTTTCGGAGGAAAAGATGTAAAGATTGGAAGACTAATGTGTTAGTAAACCTCATGGAATGATACTGGTGAAAAGGGAACCAAATTGAAAACTGAAGCACCCAACCTACTGATCTCATTATATGTACTCCAGCAACCACTCTAGCTACCATTTACTCTATTTAAAGGCCCCCCACTACGCCCTGTAGTTTCCTAGCACATACCATAGTTGGTTCTTATCAGTGCGAATTTCCTAAAACAGATTAGTCGTACACAAATCAATACAACAACAAAAAAAATAGTATAACTTACACCTGACAGCAAAAAAACGAAACAACATGCCTAAAAGCAAGATAACCGTTCCCTTGGTGGAGTTTTTGAAGAGTATGTTTTATACATGAAAGTGTTCCATAATGATACTAACTTCCAGACCGTATTTACTTGGGGGCCTACGATTACACTCCAGTTGATAGTGATGAGTTGGTGTACTTCACAGTAGAAGATGCCTTGCCATATAATGCATTCCACTTGGACTTTGGTCCACTTCATATCGGTAGTTTGTATCGTTTTGCCGTAGTCTTGCACAATATCTTGAACGAAGAAGAGAATCAAGGGAAAGCAATTGTGTTTTATAGTTCCACAGCTCCCAAAGAAAGATCAAATGCTGCGTGTTTGTTATGTTGTTACATGGTTTTGGTGCAGTCATGGTCACCACATCAGGTTTTGCAGCCAATCAGCCAGATCAATCCTCCTTTCCAAGGATTCCGTGATGCAGGCTACTCCAATGCTGATTTTGAAATCACCATTCAAGATATAGTTTATGGAATGTGGAGAGCCAAAGAAAGGGGAATGATTGACTTGACAAACTTCAACTTGGAAGAGTACGAGCAGTATGAGAGGGTCGATCAAGGTGATTTCAATGTCATCTCTAAGGACTTCATTGCATTTGCTTCGCCGCAGCAGAACCACAGAAAGTCTAGTACCAGCTTAAACGAACCCTTCAAGAAGGTCTTGAGTTACTTCATCAAGAATGATGTTAAGTTGGTGGTGAGATTGAACTCTCACTTGTACGATTCTAACGAGTTTGTTAAAAGAGGCATTCAGCATATAGACATGATTTTCGATGACGGAACATGCCCTACCTTGGATTACGTTCAGAAATTCATAGGTGCCTCCGAATGTGTTATCAATAAAGGAGGAAAGATTGCAGTTCACTGTAAGGCTGGTTTGGGAAGAACTGGATGCTTAATTGGAGCACACTTGATCTACACTCATGGTTTTACTGCCAATGAGTGTATTGGATACATGAGAATGATTAGACCAGGTATGGTGGTGGGTCCTCAGCAGCATTGGTTGTACTTGCACCAGAATGATTTTAGAGACTGGAGACACACTATGTGCTTGGATAATAGACCCGATAACTTCATTGGAGGCTTGTTTCCATTGGTTCCTTACGACGATTTTAAAGCCAGAATGAAACACGAATCCAAACAGAGAAAGTTGGCCAATCAATCCAGCTTAAACTCCAGCGTAAGCCATTTAGACAGCTCCTTCCAAACTCCTATCAGAAGAAGGAAGATCAGTGGTGCTTTGGCAGCCAAAATTCAGACTGCAGTACCACAGGAATCACCAGGACAACCTAGAAAGTATAATGACGAGAATGACAACGATGACGAAAACAAACAAATGACCTCAGCAGTAGTGGAAATTATCAACAACTCGGACGAGGAGTACTACAACCAAGACGTAGAAAATGATAAAATGCAAGACATTCAAAGCCCAAACAAAGTTGAAGAGATTACAGAAATTAGGAGTTCACCTTCCAGAGACATTTTGCGTTCCATCTCTGCCAATCAACACCAGATCCAAGTGACAAAGTCTATTACCACCACTACAAAGACCACCAGAACTATCAGCGGCTTTTCTTCTCCACAATCGTCTCCATCCATGAAACAAAGATCCAGACCAGGTTCCAGAGTCAACTCTGGCGTACAGAAGATCGCTTATAGTCCAATACGATCCGCCTCAGGCAGCATTAGAAAGGTAAGTGGGGGCAGAAAGCCTTTTTAAACTGGAACTTAAGAGAAGAATGAATGAATCTATTAAAACAAAAAAGAGCAAAGCAAAAACATTTTTGGCAACGTGTATTATTATAAATTACTCCATTACTCTTCGTAAGCAGCCTCTACTATCACGAATTCCTCGTCTCCAATAGCAAATGCTAATATATCGTAGTCGGTGAAACTCAAGTCTGGCAATATTTCATCGCTCACCTCAATCCACTGATTGCTATAAGGATTAGTCTTATCTTTGGGAATTGCAAACCTAATATCATCTTCATTCACCGAATTGGAGGTTTCTTCTTCATCTATAAACTCTGATTTGGGAATATCTATGTCATCTTCCTGAATTCCACCCGATTGATTTATAATATATCCAAGCTGCTTTCTGAAATTATTTAAAGTCTTGGAACTTTTGTTCAACTCCACAGGAACCATGTATGTCACCTTCTGGTTCTTAAATTTCAATATGGTAGTTTTTGCTTTATTCTGTTGTGTTAACATTCTGACTTGTAAAAAGTTTCTATTTACGTACCATTACTAATTTTGGAGCGATTATTGTGGTTTTGATCTGATTTAAGACTACTCAAACTTGTTTGGCAGTAGTAGCCAATGATGTATTGATATTCTGGTGATGGAGAAAATGCGACTTTATGAACCAGTTGAAATCACATCGCAATCATGGACTGGCTGTTAGGACGCTATTCCGCGAGATTGTACGAAAAAGTGTACAAATGCAGCGTGTTGAAGCGTTGAAGTGGCTGCAGTCACAAATCCAAAGCAAGGCTGTTAAAAATGAGCTACAGTTGGCAGAAAAAAACAGTACTAAATACGTGAAATTGATGTCAGAGGAGATTAGGTATTTATTGAAGCAGGATACAAAAGTAGAGTTGATAAATGCAGCTATTTTCATGAAATGGTTTTTAAAAGGTATTGAAGTTGTGGATGTGCTAGAAAAGTACACACAAACCAAGAATTTGGTACCAGTGATAGAAATGGTGTTGGAGTATCGAAACAAAGATGCGGCAGATTGTATAAGAAAAGCACAGGACTACCATGCTAATGATATCTTTGAGTTTCAGAGCAGAATTCCAGAACACGACTCCAACAAATTCTCGTTTCCTATAAAGAAATATAACCAATTGACAAACTCTGAAAGACTAAAGAAATTCAAGAAGGATTTACTCAAGAGTAAAGAAAACAAGTTCAGAACTACCAGAAACTACTTGAAGCATCTTCAGCTAACCCAGAAGGTGGCAATTCCCCAAAGATTGCCATATAGCAACCTACGGTTACCCCAAGTTGACACTTCAATGAAGATTTATGAATCCACAGCCAAAGACGCACTTAACCACTACAACTTCAGAATCATAGAGGGAATTTACCTAAGTGAACTAGAATATCGTATAAATCGACACATCTTGGACCAATATAGAGCACAACTTTCTAAAGGGCCATTTAAACCCAAAATCCATTATTCAAATGCAGGTATTCTCCTTCAGTTTATCTCGGCACCTGAGCCTGACTTTAAAGGTATGAGAGATATAGCCATCACATCCAAAAGAGCCACGAGAATAAGTAACGTTATAGAATTATGGGAACATGAAAACCCAGCAGGCTTGAACGAAAAGTTGGAGAAGGACGGACGAATTGATGTGACGTGGTCAAAGGTTTATGGAAACAGCAAGATGTACCCAAAATCTTATCATCAGGACTTACAAGAGGCGGAAGGGATGTGGGAGTATATTCTTGAAAGGGAGATCTCTAAACACGGACAAGCAGCCGAAGTGGATTGGAATTTGAAACAAAAAGCGTATATTAGGAGCTGGACACAATCACTTGACGAAGCTTCATTGTATTTGAAACAGCAGTTGGATGCAGTCACCCAGCCCTATAATTCTGAATATAAATATGGGTTAAAACAAAAGCAGCAGAAATTAATTGCAGAATACGATGAAAAATACCAACAAAAGCTAAATAAACACAACCATGTGGTTAAAGCTTTAAACCTGAAGAAGGTGAGTCCACATTCAGACTTGGTTAATTCGGAAGAAGTAGACTATCTAAGCACAGACTACATTCTAAATAAGGAAGACTACCGGATCAAGAACCGCAGAATGGGGATCCCGTACCACGAAAGGTATGGGTATCCAAAGAGGATGTCAGACTACATGTGGGAATTCACCCTTCCTTACTACAAGATAGGAATGAAGTACAACAAGAACATGAAGTTAATGTAAATATGTAATAAAGAAAATATTCATGAATCGTAAAAGTGGCAAGGCGATGCAGTATAATACAGGTACTTGTAGGTGATATGAAGAAGCAGCCATTTTTTCAAAATGCACTACATAACATACTTCTTTGAAATGAGTCCCTCCATGTTGTGTTCTGGCTCATCCAAAATGGCCGAGTGTTCCACATCGCCTTCTAAATTGCCTTCCTTCTCCACAATCTCGAAGTCTTCAAGTAATTTAACCAACTCAGCCGATTCTTTACTGTCATTATCGGTCATAGTCAAGCCACTCATCATTTTGATCACCTCCATCAAAGACTTACCCTCGCTCTTCAACTCCCTGTGCTTTGAAAGAACCTCTTCAAGACTGGTGAGGGAATTCTCATACCATGTAGGATAATCCTGCGGGAATGGTGGTACTATCATTATATTCTTTCTTGCAAACACAGCTTCGGGTGACAACTGGTTCTTATAGAACAAGGATGCCTGATAATGCTCTTTACAACAATACTGGGACGAAAAAGTGTTTGGTAATATAATAGAGGGTTTTCTGTGATATATCTGGAACTTAGTTTCAGAATTCACATCGTTGCAAACGGTAGTTCCGTTACTGTTGGAAGACAATCTTCTTACTCTGTGGTGGGGGGAATTGTTACATACAATATAGCCACATTGGTGTTCGATATTACGTTCCTCCACAATGTCATCATAGGTCTGTTGAGTCAAAAATCTGCTCAAGAACTTGAGTAAAGTGTAATCGACATTATGGTCTATGAGCATTTCTACTATCACAAACAGTAGTTTTGATGCTTCAGCAGGGGTCAACAATTCTTTGTTGGCAAATTCCGCCAAAAGTGGCATGAACGCTTCTAAGGTCACGAGTTCCATACTTGGCTAGTTATATTTCCGATTTGGTACTGGAATAATCCTAGAATCGGGTTTTGGTGGTGTTTGGTGTTGGATTAGGGACGATTTAGTATGGGCCGAGACCACCTTGCTGTTCTTATTGGATAATACACCGATTTGTTTGGAAAGTTCTTAATTGGTCTAGAACCCGGGTGTAAAGTATAAATTCGATATGATTTGTGGTTGGAGGGGTTTAGTGTACATGTATTAGTAGGCTAAAATCCAAGTGCTTGAGTCTTCTGTAGCATTTGATGGATGAGATTGAGTGATTGCGTCGTGCGAATACCGATCATACTGGTGGATTCTGGAGCAATGCTTATTGGGCTGGTAATGGAAAGATGTAATAAGGGAACAATTTGATTTGGTCTAGGGTATGAATATGGAGTAGAGTGTTATGGAGTAGAGTGTTATGGAGTAGAGTGTTATGGAGTAGAGTCTTTCTATAATGTAAGTAGTAGAGTCTTTCTATAATATAAGTAGGTCTTTCTATAATGTAAGTAGGTCTTTCTATAATATAAGTAGGTCTTTCTATAATATAAGTAGGTCTTTCTATAATGTAAGTAGTAGAGTCTTAAAATAGTCAAACATGCTCCAAGTCTTACCATGAAAATTTATAGGAGTAGTAATGACTAAGCAGTTACAATGAACAAACACAAAGTGCCAAAGAATCAAAAATTGTCTTAGTAAGTAGGAACCATCCCACGAGTTCAATTGATTCAAACACTCTTGGTTGGTTTCACCATATTTTACTCTACTTCTTTCACCAACTTCACAATTAGCCAAATCCACTACCTCCTGAGAACTATTCAGACATCCTAACACAAGAATCAAATATCAAGAAATCAGACTAACTTGACAATACTATCACTGGCTCAAGGTCACTCCCAGCTACTTTAACACTGCAAAAAGCCACCAAACTACTATGAAGCTAAAATACAGTCACAAGTTATGTGACTCGTATAATTGGTGCGCTTCTGTTGCAAACACAATTTGAAAACACCACAGCAGACAAATGTCTGAAACTAAGGATGATGACATAGACTACCAGGTAGAAGTGCTAACTAGAAGAGCACGATCCCATTCCCGGCCCAAAGAAACCGCCAGATCGAGATCAAGATCTCACTCACGTTTAAACAAACGGTCTCGATCTTCTACCACAGGCTCCTTCATCAACTTTCTTTCAGGAGATGAGAAAAAGAAAGAGACAAGGATATTCTCCTTATTCAAGCTATTGATGCTTGAATTGAACCTACCCAGCAATAAACACCTGAAGGTAAAACCAGTGGCATCCTTCAACGACGATTCCTACGATCAGATCGTGAACGTCGTCAAGATCCCATTTGTGTTGGAGAGCTTTATGGTTTTAGGACTTCTTATCAGTCTTAATTCATTTCTAACGTTATTCACATTGGTTCCCATAAGAATTGTGGTGATAGCCTTTACCGTCATAAAAAATGCCTACCTGCACAGCAAATTCAGCTGGACCCATATTAAGAAGCAGTTTTCCTATGCTAGAAGAGACTCGGTCACAGTTTTGTTGATCCTTACATCTTTGTTGATACTATCACTACCTACCATGGATATCTCTAAAATGTACCACGATGTTAGAGGACAGGCTCAGATTAAGTTGTATGTGATGTTTGGAGTTCTAGAAGTGGCTGACAAACTCTGCTCTTCTATGGGTCAAAATATCTTGAGTGTGTTGTATGATTTGGTTTCTGGTACTATGACAAGGGACAACATGGTTAAGTTCTTTCTATTCTTTTTCCTATCAGTGATATACTTGTCAGTTCACGCTTTCATTTTGATATACCAAACAGTATCGCTAAATGTTGCTGCCAATTCCTATTCGAATGCCTTGCTTACTCTTTTGTTTTCCAATCAGTTCAGTGAGTTGAGAAGTTCTGTGTTTAAGAAATTCGAAAGGGAAGGCTTGTTTCAACTCACTATGGCTGACCTTACCGAACGGTACCAATTGAGTCTTATGTTGGGAATGATAGCCTTGCGAAATATGTTGCAACTCAACTTGCTAGATGAAACTTTGATACCTAACAGCTGGAAAACCTGGAATAAGTGGATGGGGGCTTTATTCGGTCCAAGTATTGGGGTTTTGGGGAGTGAGATATTGGTCGATTGGTTGAAACACTGTTATATTACCAAGTTTAATAAAATAAGACCAAGGATATACAGAAACTTCATATATGTGTTGGCACTCGATTACTTAGAAGTGTTCAAATCTACATCCTTGAACTCTGATTTGGAATACGAACTTAGTGATTACTTGACCTTAACTAAAAGAATCGGTTTGCCGTTATTAGCCACTACTGTTTGCTTTTTAAGAATGTCACTTCCAAACTTGATTACTGTATTTACAGTTTCAACTTCTTCCAGAACATATTCCATTTGCGGTTCTATTTTGCTTGTGACAACTTCTTTTGTGATTTTGTTGATGTTGCGATTAGTTTTGGGATTAGGGTTGTTGAAGATAACTAGTCGTATAAAAGCAAGCCATGAGGCTAGGTTTGATTCTGAGTATGAAGTTGCTGAGGTCGCTGAGGTTGCTGACGGTGCTGACGTACCCATAGAAGAGGAAGAAAGGGAAGCACCATGTTTCACGGTAGAGAAAACCCCAGAGCCTTTACCATCTTCACCTTTACCAACTTCAATCACCGAACCAACGTCTAAAACAGAAACCCTGATTTCTACAAATGAATACAAAACCGACTCACATTTCAGTACTCCACTGAAAAATCGGCCACTTTCAGTAACATCGCCGAGATCTCCAATTGACCTCAGCTTTCTTCCAGGTATACCCAATACAGAAATGTCTAATATAGATTCAAGCATACGAGCAAGACTTTACGATAACAACGAAGTTGTTCCTCCAAACACAGAAGAAATAAGAAATCAAGACTTTGGCGAGAAATTCAAGCACCAATATGACGAAGGGTTGGATCAAGTGTCAAGATATGAAATGTCATCAAAACGTATATGGTGATATTTACAAAATCTATTTACATTGACGGTATTTACAAGCATGCGGTTTTTGATAGGCATAATAAACTCTAATGATTTCCAGCAATTCTATAAGCGTTTCTAGACAATTTAAACCTATTGCAACCTCTTCTGGGTGGATTGAGACAACCTGTTTATATATTGCACCACCTCAGGTCTAATAGATTTCGTCTTAGCACAGAAAGATAAACAACCAGTCAACAAAGCCAAAGCACCAGCCTGGTGCAAGGCAGCTAAAGGAATTGGAACAAGATAAAGTAAAGTAAATACACCTAAAGAAGCCTGAAGTGTGACTAAACCCATGACTCTAGCTAAGCTTTTGAAAACCAGCTTTGGTAAAACATTTTTGAATTTCATAGAGTACAAATGAAATCCAAAGATAGCACAGAAAGTGCTGTAGGCAAAAGCTCTGTGAACTAACTGAACAGTGGTTGGATTTTCCAAGATGTTTCTCCACCACATATCAGACAAATCATTTGTACGGGAGAAGACAGGTGACATCAATTCTGAGTAGCTTGGGATGTAATCGTCACCCATGTGAGGAAAAGTGTTATAAATCAAACCAGCGTCTAATCCAGCAACCATTCCACCTGACATAGCAGTCAAAAATGACAAAAACAATAATCCAAGTCCGATTTTTCTGAATTTTGCAACAATTGGAGAGTTCAACTCATTGATTAAGGTTTTGGCTTTAGAACTGTCTAACTTGGCGGTCTTAATCAACCTGTTTTCGTGCAAGATTTCGAGGCCAGACCACAATACACCCAAGTACATGACAAAAGCAGCTGCCAAATGAGTGGTTAATCTGTATTGGGAAACAGTTGGCTTCGATTTTCTTTCATCTAATTGCTTTTGGTCCAATCCAGACTTGACCATCCACCAACCAATAAATCCCTGTAATCCCAATAATGCAGTCAAACCAATTACTCTTGTTTTCATGTGACGAGACAACTTGTTCGAAGTCCAGAAATAAATGGCAGGTAAAACGAAGAACATTCCAATACCTCTTCCCACTAATCTATGACCCCATTCCATGCTGAAAATAAACTTGAATTCATCCAAAGTTATGTGACTATTCAATTGCTTAAACTCAGGAGAATCTTGATACTTTGCAAATTCAGCTTCCCACTCTTGTTGGTTCAAAGGGGGAATTGTTCCTGTAATGGGTTTCCATTCTGTAATAGACAATCCAGACTCTGTAAGTCTAGTCAACCCTCCCAACACAACAATTCCAAAAACTAAAGTACTGGTACCAAACAACCAATAACTTATAATCTTGTTTGATACTACTGGAGGGGTTTTGCGTGCTTTGGCGACATTGGAAATGGCAGCAGCGTCCGCAGATACTGCGTTGAATCTGATCGACTTGGTAGAAAAGTGTCTGGTGGTATTTTTTAAAGCTTTAAACGAGTTAAAACGCATATTAACGGTGTTGGTGAAGAAAACACGTTGGGTTTTCAACACCTGGGCTCCCTTCAAACCCGTAAGGAAGTTTCCAGTGAAGAACAGTTTGGCTTTAAACATCGTTGAAATTTTCATCGGCTGATTTTGCGCGCATTTATTTGTGGTTGCAAATTTGCACCCAGACACATAATTGAAGCGATAAGACGGTAACTCCTACAACGGGGGATTTAGAGATGTCAGATGATGCGGGAGTATTCACGCAAGTAGACTTGGTCGCAAATGCGGTGTATATGTACTTGGTTATGTTGTTTGTGTATATAGTAATAGGCGTAGTGCTGTATGCCATTCGAGAATACTACATATCATTTAGAGATAGACCAATATCAGTGAGTGAGGTTCCAGTAGAAAACTGGTATGAAGATCAGATAAAGGATGAAAACAAACAGGAAGATTTGGAAAAATTGGGGTCTTTGAGAACTTCACTTGTGCCTTCTATAGGTATAGATCTCAGAGAGTCAACACCACTTTCAAATTCATACTCTGATCTAGTCAATGTTGAAGAATTCAAAAAGATTCAAATTGTATATGAGGAAATTAACAGTGGAGAAATCGAATCTATGGAAGGATACATGAAACCAAAAACCACTAAAGAGAAAGTGTATAATCTTCAGCAACTCAACGATATAAAAGATAACTATGTTCACAACCAACTTGATTTAAGAGATCTCAGACTGATGAAAACCATCAAAGTAATCAAAATGTCGGATGTTCTTCGATTTCTGTATGCCATACCCAAAACGCAGTATCCCAACTTGTACGAAAACAACAAATTAGTTGTACAAATCAAGAATGAATTGATGGACAAAGAAAGAGATATATCCAGCAAAGCCATAGCACTTCTTCGGTTAGTTTCTTTAGGTGTGAATGAGAACAATAGTATGTACTTTGTTCATTCTTTCAACGAGCTTCTTGAATTTTTAGTTGATTCAGGGTTGGTATTCAAGATCCTTGCAAGCATCACCATATCCACATTAAAAGTACTAGTCGTGGAAATGCTCTTGAACTATTGTTGGGAGCACTGGAACTTCAAGTTGGAGGGTCAGAGTTTCCCAAAGACCAATGAAGAAATCAAGTTTAACAATACGAACGTACAATCTCGAATTACAATTTTCAGATTGCTTTGCAAAATTAAACTCGAAGTAGCCTGTATTGAAAACTTGAACTCAAACATTGCTAATAAGATTGAGTTTAAAACCCAATGTACTCTCAGAGAAGTAATCAAAAAGGATTACTGCAATGACTATATTGAGTTTATACCAATAATGCTCCAGGCGGTGTTAATTAGTGCTACAACTAATTTGAAATACTTGTTTTATGATATTATTTTTATCATCATTCAAAATCACTATGAATGTTGTATGAAGGAGTATCTTATCGACAACCACACAGACTTGAAGCTCATTATTCAGTTTGGATTCTGGTACAAGAATCCTAAAAAAATAATTCAGAAGACATCTGAGATCTCTCTATTTTTAGTACAGAAAGGCTACAAAAACGTTAACACTTGGTATTTGGAAGTAAATGGTGGAAAGAAGCTTGTACTAAACCAACTCCAGTTCAATGAAGAGGATCACAAACCTATTACCCCAGGAGGTTTGAAAATATTCAGCAGTGATTTGTATACATCTTAGGAGAGTTTTCATGGTAGTGAGTCATTTATATTTAAACATCCCATAGTACTTTGCTATGAATATGAACATCTATAGTAGTACAAGGTATAATTGATCCATAGTTCAATTCCATAAGAGCTAAGCCTTCAGGAGAAATGCTAAAACTTCTAGTAGAAACTTATTAGACTATTAAAAGTACACAAAATAGCATATTTGACACTTGCCTACTAGTTATCTGCTAACATTCAACATTTGTCAACAACACGTTTAACTACTGTTGCTACCAAACACTTCGCGATAATAGTTAATTACGCTTAACATGGATGCCATGGAAAAAATGAATATGTTTCCCAACATAAATGATACGGACTTGTTTACATATGATAGTCTTGAAGTCAACCTTGACTTTTCAAATCTACCCCTGGAGTTTGTGCCTGAGAGTTCTACTGTTGAAGCAGATACAGTTTTCAATTTGCATTCTGCGCCATTGCTATCCCATGCGTTAAGTATTCCACAGGCTTCTGGTCCAGAGTCTACAACCTATGCACTTGAAAGCAGAGAAAACCTTCATCTGAGTGAGAGTGACTATGAAGAAGAAAGGATGAAGAAAAGACCAGCTAGTGATGACGAATTAGTTCTTTATAAAGGCAGAAAGATCTTAAGAAGCGATAGGTTAAAGCAGATGAGAGAAAGTCAAAAAAGACTTCGAAAAACAAGAGCAGTTGAAAATGCAGAATTAAGACATGAAAATGATCAATTAAAAATGGAGCTTGAAAACTTGAAGAAAGACCAGACGATGTTTTTATCAGTGATAACTAAAGAGCTTCCTCAATATTCTATCGGTAAGTTATTGCAACATGTGCCTCCTATGGAACTCTCAAAGACAACTGTTGGGTACGAAGTATTTATTAATGCTTATAAGCACAAGGATGTTGAAAATAAGATGTCAAAGCTATATTGCAATGGGAGCTTTTTTGTGGCGGAATACTTCAAAGCAATAATGAGTTGTATTATGAAGAAATGGAGGGTTTATGTCAATCAGGATAAACCTCTGCACTGCAAATCCTTTATATATTTGCCGATTTATGGATACTCCTTGTTTGGAAAATTCGTTAGAGAGATTGAAAAGTGTGTTAATAGCTACGAAATACCGAGCGATTGGTTGAAGAATGACGATAACTTGCCAAATAATGCGTTGTCTATAAACGGACTAGTTCAGTTGATGTTAGAAACAGACGTCGCCACGCTAGAATGCATCAGGTTTGAAGTATTTAATGAACTTTTGGTGAGATGCACTTTTGCAACATCTGCAGGGCCAACTCTATTCAAGAGTGACATACTAAGTGCTGTAGAATCCTCAAGCTTCAAGTACGGTCAGTCGAAGTTTTTGGAACAGTTGGAAGGTTTTAGGGCAAGTTGATTGGGTTAAAATACTAGGTGAAAATATATGAAAATGGGAATTATTAAAATTGGTAACTAAAACTTCAAGCTTTCATTCCATTCAACGTATCAGCGTATCCCCAAGTACTGAAACTCAAATTTGTACTCTCTTGTGTCAAACTCTTTCAAACTCACTTTGTGGTATCATCTGTAGGGTTTCAGGGAACTCCAAGTCAACGTCAGTTTGACGCTTGGAGTCTAACTTTAAATTATACTGGTTCAGTTTCTTTTTAATCTGCTTCATTGCATCTGCAAGACACAATGTCTCATCAATGGTTCCCATGATATATGTCTCGTCGAAGTTGGAACTCAAACACAACTGAAAGCACTTATCCAAGTCTATGCTGAATATCGCCAACCCATTATCAGTGAAGAATACGAAACGGGCTAGAAAACATGCAAGTACATCTAGAATCATGGTAGAGTCATCAAACCTATCCACAATTTCATCCAACATTTCCCTTATTCCCATAGAATGTTTAGGAATATCTAGCTTTTGTTTGGGATATATCCAACATCTTGGAATAAGATCCTCATACAACACTTTCTTGATATCTCTAACGTAGTTTCCCACTAAGGATATGCCATATCTAGAGATGAATTTCAACCTAAAACCCAACATTTCTGGCTTTTCCAAGTATAACAATCTTTCCAAACATTTGCAAAGCTTTTCACATATTAGCTTTATTATGAACACATTGTGGATATCAAACAACTTTCTGTGGTCTCCATACAGAAAGTCTTCTAAAAACTGCTCCAATGTCATGTATGCATACTTTTCTTTCTCAAACTTGAATCTAGAAATTGCAGTTAAAGCTTTCAACTGTTGGCCTGTCAAGTCGATTTCAAGTATCTTGTAAGCACTGTGGAGTTCAGATTTGAAATCGTCCAACCTATTTTGAAGGTCTACATTGGAATTTGAGAGCCTCTATTTCCTGTTTCAAATGGTCAATTTCGTTTTTCCTCTTGGTTTTTAGCCTCTTCTGGGCATCTCTCATCTGCTTGAGACGTTGCTCGTCTTTCACGGCCTTTGTTTGCATTGTTTTTTGTTATGCAACCTGCTTATATTAACGTACTGCGATAAGCTGGGGTAAAAGAAATATGTAATTTGTTTTAAAAGTCCAGTGATGACTTCGGTACTTCAATTGACTCTGGGTATCACCGTTTATGTGTCTACAAAGCTATTATATAAAGAAAAGCGTTGATTAATAAGCACAACTACCTGACAAAAATCTCACTTTTATCATAGTTGGATTATTTGAAAATCACTTCAAATATTTGAAAATCACTTCAAATACTTGAAAATCACTTCAAATACTTGAAAATCACTTCAAATACTTGAAAATCACTTCAAATACTTGAAAATCACTTCAAATACTTGAAAATCACTTCAAATACTTGAAAATCACTTCAAATACTTAACAACTACTTAGAAATGGCTCAAGTCGACTTGAATTTTGGTTTCGTTACCGTAATCTCGTAATATTTTTCATGAAGTAGTGGAAAAAGAATACCACAACTCAATTTCAAATGATCATAAAATATGCTTTCTTACAACTTCTCATGGTTTTCAGGATTCCGTTTTTGGTTTAAGTGTACCTTCAGGTCTCTGGTATCATATCAAAGATATTCGATTTCTACAAATTGGTACTAGAACACCCAGGATTCAGCCTTCTGCATTTTGAAACGTTTCATTCCAAGAGTTATTATTTGCTTACATAAGTTGCTGGGCCTCAAATTCGAAATGATCTTGATTTTGATTCTGTGAATACCTCACGTTATGAGTGAACAAGGGAATCTCCAGGTACCTTCTGAGCCGCCCCAGCCCAGAAGAAAGAGAGGACTTTCTTTAAGATCCCAACTATTTAATAAGGCGTTTGCCAAACCAGGAGAAACAGTTCCTGAAAGCGTAAACACAGCCGAGAACAACAGTAACGAGAGCACCATTAATTACAACGGAGATAGTAGGAAAAATAGTGATGTTATCGTCGAAGGAAGTTCGAATGGCATAGAATTGGACCTATTGAAGCCTCCAGAAATTTCTATTGTTGAATCCGAAGAGGTAAAGACTCATTATGCCAATTACAATGATCTATCTCACTCCACAACCCACTTATCTAACTTTTCAGATTCTTCTTCGGTAGAGTTTCTTCCTAAAGCAAAAAAGCAAAGACGTGGAAAGTTCCTAGCAGGATTGATAAAGTTCAAGAATAAGGTCATTGGTAATGTAGACCTACCAGCCTCAGAAGGCGGAAGAAAGATTCCTATAAGCATGGATTATAAAAGGTTCAAGCAAATTCATAATGTTCCCTTCGTGAATTCGAATTACGAATTGGTGGATGAAAGATCTAATGAGGCATTCGTTTCCAATGCAATCACGTCTTCTAAGTACTCGCTATATTCGTTTTTACCCAAACAATTAAAGGCACAGTTCTCGAAAGTAGCCAATTGCTACTTCATGGTGGTTGCAATCATGCAAATGATTCCTTCTTGGTCTACTACTGGTAAGTTCACCACTATTGTTCCTTTGCTGATTTTCATATCCATATCTATCGCAAGAGAAGGTTTCGATGATTGGAAGAGACACAGACATGACAAAGAAGAGAACAACAAACTGTGTGTAATTATCAAGGAAAATTCTGATTTGAGTGATTTCGATACTCAGTCTATTACCACCATCATGACAGAAGCTATGACTCTTGAAAATCCTCGCTTGGGCCGTTTGCATTCAAACTCAATTCTATCGTTTGATAATGAGAAGTCTTCTCACTCCAAAAAAGAGTTGGCTAAGTACAACTTGCAAGAATGCCATTCTAAATGGAAACATATAAAAGTTGGTCACATCATCAAAATCAAGGAAGATGATTGGATTCCAGCAGACGTGTTAGTATTGTCAACATTGAACGAAAGCGAACCTGAAACTGCATACGTAGAGACCATGGCTTTGGACGGGGAAACCAATTTGAAAGCCAAAACAGCCCCAGCTGATATCTCCAAATTTTTTGATAAAGCATCAGCGATCAAGAACTTCAACGATATCGTCACTGTTGAGGACCCCAACACAGATTTGTACAACTTCGAAGGTTTAATTAATATTAACAATGAAAGTTTTGCACTTGGACCAGATAACGTAATCTACAGAGGTAGCATTTTGAGAAACACAAAGTCGGTATTAGGTTTGGTGATCTTTACAGGTGAAGAAACTAAAATTAGAATGAACACCATCAAAAACCCAAGAACAAAAGCTCCAAAGTTGCAGAAGAACATCAACTACATTGTTCTTTTTATGGTTTTTGTAGTTGCAAGTCTTTCAGCATTTTCCACTATGGCTCAAAAGATCTTATACCAAAAAAACAAAGATAGAGCGTGGTACTTATATGGACAAGACGTGGGGACCGCCCCTACTTTGATGGGATTCATTATTATGTATAACACATTGATTCCATTATCTCTTTACGTTACTATGGAATTAATCAAGGTTGGTCAGTTGCTATTGCTTCAATGTGATATTGACATGTATCACAAAGAAACCAATACCCCTGCAGATGCTAAAACTGCAACTATCTTGGAAGAATTAGGTCAGGTGAGTTACATTTTTAGTGATAAAACTGGTACTTTGACCGAGAACAAGATGTTGTTTAGAAAATTCAGTGTGAATGGTGTAAGCTGGCTTCACAATCTTGATTTAGAAACAGCAGAATCGACCCAAGAACCCAAAAAGGCAAAAAACTTGATCAATATTACTTCGAGTGAAGAAGACCTCCGCCAAGATGAATATTTACCTAGACATAGTGCCACTTCCTTTGTAAGAGCAAGTATGGACTTGAAGTCCGTTAAGTCTGCGTCTACTTGGAAATCCACTTCACGTCCTGCTAAAATTCAAAATTTGAGAAACTCAGTTGACTTACTACGCTATATTCAACTACACCCGAATACTTTGTTTAGTAAAAAGGCTAAGTTCTTTCTAATGAGCATTGCTTTATGTAGTACTTGCTTACCCAGAAAGTCCGGTGATTTTTTTACTGTACTGTCTGAAAGTACTGATAACTCCAAAGTGAACGGGGATTCGGCTCTCACAGATATAGAGGAAGAAAGCGAAGACCTGAAAATCAAATACCAGGCTGCTTCTCCCGATGAAAAGGCTTTGGTAGAAGCTGCAAGAGACTTAGGATTCGTTGTTTTTGATAAAAAATCAAGTATCTTGACTATCAAGACATATCCTAATGGATTCAAAAACCCTCCTAAACTAGAAGAATATGAGGTTTTGGATGTGATTGAATTCACTTCTGCAAGAAAGAGGATGTCGATTCTCATCAGATTCCCGGATAACAGAATAGGGTTAATATGTAAGGGGGCTGATAACATCATAGTAGATAGATTGAAGAATAGTGAAATAGCCAAACAGAAGGCCAAGGAAATTGCTATAAGCGCTAATGAAAGAAAACTGATGGAAGCTGATATAGTATTACAAGAAAGGTTTTCACATGATGGTGAAGTGAGAAGGAGTATTGGCTCTCTTGCAACGATAAGAAAGAGTCTTCATATAGGAGACTTAAATACGAACCCATTGGATTCTATTGATAAGATCATCGGGAACTCTGCAGAAAACGACGGAATTGATGATATAGTTGAAAATGCTAGGAAATCGTTGCATATCCATCAAGCCCAAAGATATAGCATTGAAAAAAGTGGAAAACCCTCAGGGTCATCAGTTTCACCATTGGATACTAACTCAGATGAGTATGACGAGAAATATTTTGATGGTAAGCTAATTGTTAATGATGAATACATTATTGAAAAGACATTAGAGCACATCGAGGAATTTTCTACTGAAGGATTAAGAACCTTATTATATTCATTTAAATGGCTAGACAAAAGAACATATGAAGATTTTAATGAAAGATACCAAGTTGCAAAAACCGCCCTTGTTGATAGGTCAAGCAAGATAGAAGAAGTTGGGGAATCGATCGAAACTAATCTCGAGTTGATTGGTGCTACTGCTATTGAAGATAAATTACAGGAAGGAGTCAGCGATGCGATTGAAAAGCTAAGAAGAGCGGGTATAAAGATGTGGATTTTGACTGGGGATAAAAGGGAAACTGCTATTAATATCGGATATTCATGTACTTTGATCAAAGACTACAGTGTATTATCTATCTTGAACATTGATTTAGGAAAGGAAAATGTGAAAAAGACGATCATAGAAAGCATCAAAAAAATCAAAGGTGGTAGTATTGCACACTCCGTGGTTGTAATTGATGGAGCAACATTAGGGTCTATTGAATCGGATGAAGACTTGATGCACCATTTAATTGATTTGTGTATTCTTGCTGACAGTGCAATCTGTTGCAGAGCTTCGCCATCCCAAAAAGCTAAAATGGTCAGCAGTATTCGAGAAGCTAATAAAAGCTCAGTTACATTGGCTATTGGAGACGGTGCTAACGATATTGCTATGATTCAAAGTGCTGATATTGGTGTTGGTATTACAGGTAGAGAAGGTCTACAAGCAGCAAGAGCCTCAGATTATGCCATAGCTCAGTTCAGATTCCTATTGAAGCTTTTACTTGTTAATGGTAGGTATAACTACGTGCGTACATCTAAATTTGTTTTGTGTACGTTTTACAAGGAGTTGACGTTTTACTTGACCCAAGCTTTGTATCAAAGATACACTTTATTTTCTGGTTCTTCGGTTTATGAGAGTTGGTCTTTGTCAATGTTTAACACCTTATTCACAGCATTATGTGTGTTGGCTGTAGGGATGTTTGATAAAGATTTGAAACCAGCGACATTACTTGCAGTGCCTGAATTGTACGCTATTGGAAGATGCTACAGAGCATTTAACTTGCGAGTATTTGTGCTTTGGATGGTACTTGCAGCCATGCAGAGTGTAGGCATTTCATTTATCGCCTGGTATATTTGGGGCTTGAGTGCTTTGAAAGATAACACAACTCTTCCATTAGGTGTGATGTTGTTTGGAGCAATTGTGATTTTGATCAACACCAAATGTGTTTTGATCGAAATGCAAAACAGAACATGGATTGCATTTGCCGCATTTATCATTTCCGTGGGTGGTTACGGATTGTGGAATGTGTTGATTATGGGATTATACAGAGGTAGTAATAATCCAGTGATATATTTTGTTGATTATGGGCTACTACAATTTGGCCATGATATTAGCTGGTGGGCTGCACTACTCATGGTGTCAACGATTCCAATTCTCGTGGATGTGTTATTTAAGGTGTTCTCGTTTGTATTCTTCCCTAGCGATGATGAGATCTTCAAAGTCTATGAAAAAGACTTGGAAATGAGAAGAAGCTTCGAAAACAGGTCCTTAAGTTACCTAGGACAAGGCTGGTTATTATTTCCAAAGGAATCGTCTGTATGGAAACGTAAAGCTATCTCGATTGTGAATTTCGTTTCAAGACTTCTTGGGCTCTCGTACAAACTAGAAGATCATAATAGCATTGAGCAAAGAAAGAGAGCTGGAACAATCCCCAACGAAACCGAACTTCCACCTAGTGGCGAAGGAGAGGTTGTTTATAGAGGTGATTCCGAAGTCACTGAAGGGTATGAGTTGTTACCCAGTGGAAAAAGAGTGAAGATCAAAAGAGGCAGAAGTGGAAGTCTTTGGGACAGGTTTACGAACCACAAAGAAGATGATATTGAAGCAATTATCTCAGACCGACTTGATGGAATCACCAGAAAGTAAAAGATGTTATTTAGCTTGTAGATAGCAAAAAAAATCATGGGGTGTATCAAAAGTTTAATAAAGCTTGTAGTTAAAATTTTAATAAAACTTGTAGTTAAAATTATAACAAAACTTGTAGTTAAAATTTTCAATTTCTATCTTCCCGGTGAAAACAGGAACCCCACAATTCAATCTTGTCTTGAAGTCCGAGATGCGACCGAAATTTTGTTCACTATGTTTGAGGATCTAATAAGCAGAGAAGACAATCTTGTGTTGAAGGGAATACGGCACCCTGTTGATAGAGAAACCATGGAATTTTTTTCCAAATTCACGAGAAAGTACCTAAACCAGTTATTCTCCAAGGATTCAGACTCCTTGAGTTTAAACATAAATGGTCTAGTTAGACAAAGAGCCAACTTTTTCCACAAAGACTTTCCTAGGAAATCAACGTCCCTAGATAATGAAGAACATCATATTGATATCCAGGGTGACTTTTTGTTCAGGTGGATTCCCAGAGAAGTTGCCAAAATAATTATCCCTGCACTATACTTCCATGATGTCATAGAAGACCTTCAAAAGGAGCAGGCTAGTGCCAAAAAAAAGGTAGTGATGGAGTTCACAGCTACTCCTGTACCTACCAGCAGTGAAAAGGAAGCTTGTGATCTTATAAATGGGAAAGGAATTTGGAATAGAAATGGAGTTTGGTTTTGTACCTGTTCTAAGGTAAACATGCGGTCTAGTGATAACTTTGGGCCCAAATTTTTCAACTCTTACAACGAATGGTTATTATGGGATCTTTCAATACGCCAAAAAACAGAGAAGGCACGGGAAAGCGACAATTATGAGTTGTTGGCTGAGATAGCCAACGCTAAGACATCTGGAACTGATTGATGAAATAGTGACAAGCGCAACCATAAGCACAGGTATTTGGAGTGTGTAAGGAAATATCTTTAAGGGACCTAAAAACAGAGAAAATAGCTATTAAAAGTTATATGAAGAAAAATTTGACATCAAGTAAATTTTAATATCATCAAGTAAATTTTAATATCATCAAGTAAATTTTAATATCAAAGTAAATTTTAATATCATCAAGTAAATTTTAATATGATATGATTTTATGCTACACAAAGTACCAATTTTTCAGCTTAGTTGTACAGCTTATACGATCAGTTAGATGCATACTAGGGTATTCTGTGAGTGTTTTTTGTTAGATAAGTGTAACCAAAAAGTGGGTTTTGCATGTACTGGCATTGGAAAACGACTCAAGGTTGTTAATCGAGAATAATAACGTAAGAAAAAGAAAGGCATAAAGTTGAAAAAGAGAACTAACGGTCCAGAGTAGATTAATAATAATATATATTCGTAATAGTCTAGAAAGGATCTTCGTATGGATCCTCTTCGTCATAATCATCATCCTTCTCAAACTCATACACAATAGCCCCAGAATAGGAACCGAGTTCAGACTGTGCTTCCAAAAATGGCAACTCTACCTGGTCCTTTGCCAACTTCTGTTTTGAATTTGTTGTCAAGTTGAAGGTAGTCAAGTCCTTCAACAAGCTTTCGTCTTCGACAGCAGTTGGTTCTTCACTTTCCTTCCATATTTCGTACCTCTTCGATAATGAATCAATAAGGAATTTATAGGAAATTGATCTTCCTGACTTTCTTTTGTTAGTAAGTTCTAGTTTGAAAGTAGGAGCATTGATTTCTTTGTGAAGGGGAATGTTGAGCTTGGCTATGCAGGCATCCAATTGCTCTTGGTCAACTTCTTTCTGGAAATATGGTTCTACTTCAAAAATAGAGCTTGCGATGTAATGCAATAATCTCAAAGGCGATGGATAGTTTGGATTATTAGATGAAGCAGTCAAGTCATTGTGATACACTGCTAGTAAAATAGTTGTAGGCAGAATGAGTCCTGAAACAAACTCCGTTAATTTTGATGGATCTATGAAATTCAAAGAATCCACTATAACCAAAGTCTTCTTTGTGAGGGAATTTATCGATTCGGGGGCTTTAATCACCTCTTTCACTGCTTTTGTAACGTTTTCAGGAGTCATATCCAAGGCATCAATGAAATGTGCAGCATATTTTGGTTTATTTACGGTTTCAAACGAAACATAAACAATCTCATTGCCGTTTTTTGTGAATTGTGTGATTAAATGATATGCAGATTGTACTAAGGTGTCTACCACCAATATAAATGGCAATCCATCCTTTAATGTGAATATTCTGTTTAGTAGAACTAACGAGCTTTGAGATGACATCGATAAAAAATTCCGCACTATCTCTACAGTACATTATGAATGGTGGCACATATACTATACCGAAGAGGTTGGCAGTGGAGATTCAGAAAGAGAACGAGAATGATGATAGGAGTACAGACCTGGTAGTAGAAAAGTTGAAGAGTGACTACAACAAGCAATCTCTGGTTTTGACTGATAGAATTACTGGAAGAGAAAGAGTTCATGAATCAAATGAACCAGCACAAGTTCCTAATGTCACACACAGAAGAAGAAAAAGATGGGATATTACACCAGAATTAAGAGAAAAGCTTATAAAAGCTGAGAATGATTCAATTCTATCGCTTGTCGTGAGAAGTAAAGTGCCAGTGATAGAAAGATTACCTTTAACAGATGAAATACTAGATAAGATATTACCTGAAGGCTATATAAAAGCAACGGCTCCAAAAGAACTAGAAACAGAAAATGAAGGATATATGCCTTTAAGCAATGATTCTAATAATTTGGATGCTATGAAGGAGTTGATGATAACTGCACCAGACATTCCTGGATTGGAGTTCTATAGGCCAGAGGATAGTAAGTACTTTGGTAGATTAGAGGTACTTCAAAACAAGGTTAGTCTTACTTCTGACGAGCAAAAAGAATTTAAGGTAATGGAATTGCTTTTAAGAGTGAAAAACGGAAACTCTTCCATACGAAAGAAATCATTAAGGTTATTGAGTGATGCTGTTTCTACAGTGGGCCCTGAAGTTTTCTTCAATCAGGTACTACCATTACTTGTAGAACCAAGTATAGAAGACCAGGAACGTCATGTTCTAGTGAAATTGATTGGTAGAGTTTTGTTTAGATTAGATGATAAAGTAAGACCATATACTCAAAAAATATTGGCTGCTGTTTCCCCCTTGCTTATAGATGAGGACTTCACATTGAGACTTGAAGCCAGGGAAATAATTTCCAGTTTGACAAAAGCAGCTGGTTTAGCTAATATTTTATCGACCTTAAGACCTGACTTGAGTAATGCAGATGAGTACATAAGAAACATAACATCAAGAATATTAGCTGCGGTTGCAAACACAATTGGTTTGACTAATTTCTTACCATTTTTGAAAGCAGTAATTAAGTCTAAGAAAAGTTGGCATGCTAAACATACTGGTATCAAGACGATTCAGCAAATGTGTATCCATTTAGGTTCCGGAAATGGTACTCCAATTCTTCCATATTTGCACCAAATAAATGAACTATTAGCACCATCAGTTTCAGATGACCAGCTTCAAATAAGAACAATAACTGCAAATACGTTAGCTCAGATTGCAGACACAGTTAACCCGTATGGTATAGAGTCGTTTCAGTCTGTGCTAGAGCCACTTTGGATTGGAATAAAAAAACACAGAGGTAAACCTTTATCCATCTTTTTAAAGTCACTAGGCTCGATCGTCCCTTTGATGGCTAATGACCTGAACTACGAAGAATACTCTAATTACTACACCAAAGAGTTGGTTGGGGTTATATCCCGAGAATTCAACTCCCCAGACGATGAAATAAGATCTACTATCTTGAGAGTATTGGCCAAATTGCCTTTGAATAAGAAGGTTATAAGGAATTATGATTCTGAGATATATTCACCGCTTTTTAAGTACTTCTGGAATAGAAGAACTGCTGCAGATGCAAAGTTACTTTATAGACTTGTGGTGAATGTTTCTACCGAATTAGCTATGAAATTGAACTATCTTTCTATGATAGAATATCTAATAGTTTATACCAAAGATAAGAATGAATTATTGAGAAAAATGGCAGTCGAAACCATCTGGAAAATTGTTTCAACTAAACCTGAAGAGTTGATAGGAATGGACTCTAGACTTGAAGAAAAGCTCGTTGATGGTGTTTTATATGCATTTCAAGAACAAACTCAGCATCAAAGAGTTTATTTGCAATCTTTAGCTGTTGTGTCCAACACATTAGGCATTAGATTGAAGCCTCACATCAATTCCATTCTATCAACAGTGTTGTACCAAATCAAAAACAAGAGTCCAGATGTCAGGCAACAAGCAGCTCTTTTGATTGCAGCAATTGCTCCTGTAGTAAAGAAATGTACCCATGGGGAAAGTGACATACTTCAGAAATTGATTTTGATTCTTTACGAGTCGTTGGGTGAAGTATACCCCGAAGTATTAGCATCACTTTTAAGTGCTTTGAATGCATGTTTGGAAGCTTTTGGGAATGAAGACTTGTTGGTATTGCAGAATCCTTCTATTCCTCAGTTATTACCTTCTTTATCACCTATTTTGAAGAACAGGCAAGAAAAGGTTCAGGAATCTACTATTCTTGTGATAGGATTGATAGCCAGGAAGTGTGCTGAAGTGATTAACGTACGAGAATGGATGAGAATATGCTTTGACTTGTTGGACACCTTGAAGAGTTCAAAAAAGAGAATTAGAATAGCTGCCAATGCTACTTTTGGTGATATTGCTAGAACTATTGGTCCGCAAGATATTCTCACGATGTTATTGAACAACTTAAGAGTTCAAGAAAGACAATTAAGAGTCTGTACAGCTGTTGCTATTGGAATAGTAGCAGAAGTGTGCTCGCCATTCACTGTTATACCTGCTATAATGAATGAATATAGAACTCCAGACAATAACGTTCAGAATGGTGTTCTCAAAGCAATGACTTTTCTTTTCGAATATATTGATGGTAATCTAACTAAGGATTACTTGTACGCAATCACACCATTGCTTCAAGACGCATTGACTGATAGAGATATGGTCCATAGACAAACTGCGGCTACTGTTGTGAAGCACATTGCGCTCAACTGTCAAGGATGTATAACTGACGAGTATATGGACGTATTTGTTCATTTCTTGAACTTATTGCTTCCAAATGTGTTTGAAACGTCACCACATGTCATAAGTAGAATATTGGAAGCCATAGATGCCATTAAAAACGTGATTGGCTATGGCACTTATATGAACTATATATGGGCTGGGTTATTCCACCCTGCAAAGAAGGTCAGAAACCCGTACTGGAAGTTATACAACTTGGCTTTTATTCAAAATGCCGATGCAATAGTTCCTTTCTACCCAGTATTAGGACAGCTAGGGTCTGAATCGGATGAGATGTTGACCAATTTTGAAGTAGAGGAGTTTGATGTATTTATGTAATTTTAGTATTGCGCATAGAATAGTGTAACTGCCTTTGTGAATACATAAAGAACTATAATTAGGTTCAGGGACTGATTTTCTCTTATTCAATTTAATTAGCTACAATCTTCTACATGTAATCGTCATCCAGCTCAGTTTCAATCTCATCCTCTTCTCCAATCTCTTGGTAAAGGCCAACGTCAAATCCTCTATAAGTAGAGCTACAATACCCGGTTCCAAGGTTAAAACTACCACCTATAACTGGCTCATATTCATTCATATACTTTTCAATGGCAAATCTTGTAATTAATCTCGACTGGAACTCCATCACATCCAAATCATCAGCACAATCAAATTCATCTGGGAAGTCTCCTGGTAACGTTACTCCTGGATAGCAGTCATTGAGCCACATTCCAGAAGAAATTCTGGAAATAGGCAAATTTGAAATCCACCAATTCACTTTTTCTGAACACTTTATGTTGGTTTCACATCTTGGATCAAATGTGAATGATATGTCTAGGTTCTCATTCAAGTCTGGAACATAGGTTTGGAGCTTAAACAAGGTATCGTTGGAGGGAATCTCAAAATCAAAATGAAATGGCTGTTCTTGGCTATTCGAGCTTTCACGGATGGTATCAAACACAGTAAAATCCATGTTTGTACTTTTTTTTTTGTGGCTGCTAAAAGTGCTGCTTTTTTGTATTCCTGCATGGACGATCAACAAACTGGTGCGAATTATTACTACTTTTACGCGCTATGGGTGTTAATTCGTTATGGAATATTCTTGGTCCCGCAGCGAAAACGGTGAGACTTGAAGCATTATCGAGGCGTAAGCTTGCTGTAGATGCTTCTATCTGGATTTATCAGTTTTTGAAAGCCGTCAGAGACAGCGAAGGGAACTCAATGCATCAGTCACACATAGTAGGCTTCTTTCGAAGAATATGCAAATTATTGTTCTTCGGAATACTACCTGTGTTTGTATTTGACGGCGGTGCACCTGCGCTTAAACGTGAGACTATTCAAAAAAGACGTGAGAGAAGAGAGGGTAAACGAGAAAGTGCAATTGAAACAGCTCACAGATTGCTTGCTATCCACGTCCAAAGGGAGTCGAAACGAAAAAGATATGACGATACAAACACCGTGTATTTAGACGATTTGCCCATGAACCATCCTCAGCATGTAACCACTGTTTCACCAAAAAGAGCAAAGAAACGGTTTGTCCCTTCTGATGAGTATCATTTGCCTGAATTGAAAAGCATTAAAATTCATGAGTCAGATGAGAGATTGATGCCTGAAGAAGAATTCAACGAGTTGGCAGGGGAATCTTTTGATGTTGTTGATGGAATTAACATCAATGATGTAGATCCTAAGTCCGAACAATTTGCTAATCTTCCCTTGCCTACACAGTATATGATTTTATCGCATCTTAGACTAAAGTCTAGGTTAAGATTGGGATACTCAAAAGACCAATTACAAGATATATTTGATGATAGCATGGACTTTTCCAAGTTTCAGATCCAACAAGTTCAAAAGCGTAACTTCTATACCCAAAGATTAATGAACATTAGTGGAATGGGTGATGAGGGAAATGCAACCAGAAGAATAGCTGGTGAGAAGGATAGAAAATACACTTTACTTCGAACTGATGACGGGTGGTCTTTGTCTTTGGGCCTGGGTGCTGAAAATCGTCCTATAGATGTTGACGACGAAGAGGATATCTATGAAAATGTGGATTTGACTGATGACTTACGGAAGCAAACTACTTCCCTTGCTGGAGAAAACGGCATTCGGTCTCACAAATTGACCACCAGGGCTGTTAAGAGTCTGGAAATTAATAGTAATGAACTGGTTGATAATAATGATAACTCGGATGATGATTTTGAAGATGTTCCTTTACAACATCCGGAACCACAGGAACCAACACAAGAAGAAAATGAATTTGAACAGGCTCTTGTGGCTTCAATATATGAGCAGTATGCCAAAGAAGAACCTCAGAATGATGGGTTTTCGGCAAATGATTTGCAAAAAGCAATCGAGGAATCAAAGAAGGATCTCTTCCAGCTAAAAGAAATAGAAGATAAGAAAGCTGAAAATGAAATTAACAAAGATGAGGAATTTTTTGGTCTTAGTCTGTCTTTGTTATTCTCAGTTCCAGAATCGAGTTCCAAAACCAAGTCTACTTCTTTAGCAACCAAACCTGCTTTAAAGCCTAAAAATTCTCGGCCTGTTTTGGAAGCTCTAGCTCCGGTAGTTGGAATAGACGAAAACACATCCAAGAATGAGGAAAACACCTCAAAGAATGATTTTGTAGAGGTTGAAGCAATAATTGAAAGTGATGACGAAAAGGAAAAGCAAAGACAACAAAATCAAATGCCAACGTGGTTTAACAATAAGGTTGATGGAGACACTTTTAACTCTAAAGATATTCAGACCTTGGAAACTAAGGAGGACTTGGAAGATGCAGAAGCAGGTTTGATATCTTGGAATGATGCGAAGCATCTATTGGACAATGCTCCGAGTGATCATGAAAGTGGAAATGAAAGTGACACTTCGTTGGAGGAGGTCATGCTAGTGGAAACACTTAGGGACTCTGAAGAGCCAGAGGCAAATCCCAAGAACATTGTTCTAGAAGAAATAGCTCTGGTAACTCCTGACAATTCAACAAAAGGTCTCGATATATCAACCAAAGAAATGGGAGATGAGCCTAACGAAAAAGCAAATGGAGCAGAATTTATAAATACAGAGGCTGAAAATGTTGATGAAGAGATGGAAATAAAGCCAGGGTTTTATGAAACAAACGAAGAAGGAAATGAAATAGATGTGAATAAACCCAGGCAAGAGTTTCTTGACTATGAATTCAACCAAGAAGATGACAAAATGATTCATCAACAGCTTGAATCGGAGTACAATGATCATGAAGTATTGAAAGCACAAATCAAAAGCTCAGGAGCAATCCCACTTAATACTAATACATCTATAACAGAGGAACAATTACTACAGGAAAGATTGCAGAAGCAGAAAAGAGACGCAGAGGAAGTCACCACAACCATGATAAACGATGTCCAGGAACTTCTCAGGCGTTTTGGAATTCCTTTTATCACTGCACCAATGGAAGCAGAAGCTCAATGTGCTGAGCTCCTAAAAATAGGACTTGTTGATGGGATCATCACAGATGATAGTGATTGTTTCTTATTTGGAGGCGACAGGGTGTACAAAAATATGTTTAACCAGAAACAATATGTGGAATGTTACCAGGCTGTTGATCTTGAAAGAAATCTTGGGTTAAGTCAAAACAGGCTAATTGAGCTTGGTTTACTTCTTGGAAGTGATTACACAGAAGGAATCAAAGGAATTGGGCCAGTTTTAGCAATGGAAATTCTTGCTGAGTTTGGATCGTTAACCAATTTCAAGAAATGGTTCGACGATTGTTCATTAGGACAACCTGATGTTTCTACGACTCTCAAGAAGAATCTAATAGCCAGAGTCAAAAATGGAAAGCTTTTCCTTCCGGGGCTGTTTCCTGATAGTGTTGTGTTTGAAGCATATACAAATCCTGAGGTTGATTCCAGTGATGAAGCCATCAAGTGGGGTATACCTGATCTAGACCAAATTAGAGCATTCTTGATGTATAATGTAGGTTGGTCACAGGCCAGAGTTGATGAAGTAATGGTTCCGCTCATCAGAGATATGAACAGAAAACAAAGAGAAGGTACCCAATCTACAATCAATGAGTTCTTCCCTGTATCACATACTGCATTCCGCAGAGAAATTAAGGTAGGTAAGCGTATGAAGGCTGCTGCTAGTAAGTTGAACCAGCGTGAAACTTGAATGCATTCTGAAGAAACGATAGACTACTAGGACACAAACAATGTGTTTTATATTTTGTATTCACATCAAATGTGAATTCTGTCACCAGAAATATCAATCCAAAACACCTCAGATATTACCCGACTCTTTTCTAGACCACCCATAATACCTGACTCTTATATCTAAGGAACGTGAATGTGTTATTTAAGTATCTGTCAGAATATCAAACTCTCATTTCGTTATCTCAAATTCAAATATCTGATCCAAATTTAACCTCAACAAAGAATATCGCGATGACAGAATCACTCTCGAGGCTAACGTCAATGTTCGAAACCGCAAAGGATTTAACGATCGAAGCGGCTGTGTCTGCTTCCTCGAGACTAACAGATACTCCCAGCACTCTTAGACCGAGAGAGATATCTAAATTGCTTAACTCACGAGTGGAAAAAGATGTGCTGAACGGAATGAAGTGTATAATCTCCATGATGTCCAGAGATGAAGATGTGGTACCTTACTTTGCTGATATAGTCAAGAACATTACCTCCAATAGTTCTAAGGTTCGTAGCTTAGTATTGGTATATATTACCAGATATGCTGAAATAGAACCAGACACTGCATTATTGTCCATAAACTCCATACAGAAGATGCTCAACGATAAGAGCCACATTTCCCGTGCCAACTCCATAAAAGCTTTGTCTTCCATTAGAATATCTTCAATTGGTCCTATTCTTCAACTTTGTGTGAAGCGTACTGTCAACGATAATTCCTCTTTTGTTAGGGCTGCAACTGCATTAGCCATCAGCAAATTGTACGACATCGATCGTTCTAACTCAAAACAATTATATGAGTACCTTGCCAAGCTACTTGCTGATAATGATCCACATGTGGTAGGAAGTGCAGTGAAAGCATTCGTAAAGATGATGGAAGGGGTTGATAGTAACCAAAAGAAATGGCTGATGATTCATGGCCACTTCAGAAGACTTTGTCTCTTGTTACCTAAATTTGATGAATGGGCACAAGCTGTTACTATTGACTTGTTAACGGATTATAGCAGACTTTTTATACCTAAGGCTAAGATCTATTTAGGTGATGGAACAATTGTGGATTTACCCGAAGACTCAACGCAGCTTGACGACTATGAAGTGTCATATGATCCTGATGTGGAAAGTTTGGTTAATGCCACCAAGGTTTTGGTAAGCAATAACTCGCCTTTTGTCTTATTCAGTGTCATTCGGTGTATTTTGTCGTTGTCTACCCCTAAAACCTTGATTCTGTTCAACATTCCTGCTATATTGTTGTCTTCTGCCACCGCTGATACCCCAGAAAGTTTGTTTTCACTCCAGTCTATTTCTCTCATCATAGAATACGACAGGAACGTGTTTATTCCATACTACAAGAGCTTCTTTATCTATCCATCCGATACGATCAACGTTGCAAGGACTAAAATCGATATCTTATCAGCTGTAGTTACCGAAGGAAACATAAAACATATTATGGAAGAGTTGAAGTATAATGCACTTAATAGTGATGCTGAAATTGCTAGTGAGTCCATCAAGGCAATGGGCCGATGTTCACAGATCACAAATGAGTGGAACGAGAAAATTTTGAAGTGGTGTTTGAAGAATATCAAATATGCAAATGACAATGTATTGAATGAATTCTTGACGGTTATTAGATATTTAATCCAGATGAAACAACATTTAAATGTTGACCAAGAGCTCAAAAAGAAAGAAATTTCCAAAATTGTTTACAACTTGTCATTACTTTTGCATGATGAAAACTTTCAATTACAGCCAGATGCTAGAGCTAGTATCATATGGATTATTGGTGAATTCACCAAAGAATGTGACAACTTGATAGCCCCGGATATAGTCAGACTACTCATAACAGGTTTTCACGAAGAACCAGAATGTGTCAGATACCAGATATTGATTTTGGCCTCAAAATTATACTCCATTACCTTTGACTCTTTCAAGAGCACACATGAGGAGAATCCTGAAGACATCGCAGAATTTATTGATACGAACCTCGTTTCAAAAATGTTCCAACATGTGTTAGCATTGAGTAAATATGACCAATCATATGACACCAGAGATCGAGCAAGAATGATTGATGTTCTACTCAATTCGGGAGCTGAGCAGTCCCAATTAGCATCTTTATTTCTCCAAGTTCCGAAGCCGGCACCGATTGTTAAGTCTTTGACTTCAAATAATGTTCAGAATAAGGCATTGCTCAAGTACTTCAAAACTCTTGATTGGGCAGACCAGAGCGGCTTACCAGCATCAGACATCAGAAATCTGGTTGCCGTAAATGAAAATAAACTTAACAGTGCTTTTAGTTCTGTGAGTGCAAGTACTATAAGTAAAAAGATAGGAGAATTACCAAGTTCTTCTCAAGCTATTTTATCACAGAACTTCCAAAGCAAAGCAGCTCAACAAGGATATAAACTTCAGAGCTTGGACGAATTTTTTGGCGATTCTCAGAGTGAAGAAGAAGAAAGCTCAGGAGAAGAAGAAAGCTCCGAAGAAGAAGGTAGCTCTGAAGAGGATGATACTTCTGAAGACGAAGATAGTTCTCAGGATGAATACTCACAAGATGATTATGAAGATGAAGAAAAGGAATCTGAATCGGTAGAATACGAATCAGATGAATCAAACGACAACGACGCAACCAAAAAACTAATCAAATAACTTTTCAATATACACTAAGCTACATGTTCTACTACTTGGCTGTTCAACTTACCATTCTTGATGGAAAGTTGAAACTGTTCTGGAGCTGCAAGTTCAACGTAATCATCGTCCTTTGGAATGTTGATGTTCAAAGCAGTACTCTGACTGGTGAAAATTTGACTGTCAGCATCCACACAGGCTTGAGACAAGTAAATGGTACCTTCATCACATTGGTCAATGTTGATATCCACCACGGTCCCCACCACCTGTAAGCCAAACTTATCAGAGTTGATCATTTCAATACCAGCAATCAATGAGTCAACCACAAGAGCACAGCTATTGGAGTTGGACATTGAAATAGCATTTGCCTTACCCTTAACTTGTATAGTGATATTGTTACAGTGACCTATAAAGATCGATTGATGCATTTCAGCGTCAATAACAAGCATATCTTCACCGTTAAGATCAGATTTAGTGAAGTTTTCAATCATCCACTTGGAACCGTCTACCAACTCTTTTTTAGCAGGCTTTTTAGCAGGAGCAGAAGAAGACAATGCCGAAGGCTTCTTTGGTGGGGTAGGTTTCTTCGGAACAGCAGGAGCAGTTTTTCTTAATTCTGGGTTCTTATGGGTCATTTGAGACTTTTCGACCTTCTTCAAGCCTGAAGTGATAGCTTCACCTTTGTTAAGTTCTGCAAATACTGCACCCATTCCGCCTGCACCAGAAGCTGGAGCTGGAGCTGAGGCATCGTCAAAGAGATTAGCAGGTGGTGGTGGCGGTGGCGGTGGTGGTGGTACACCGCCTGCAGTTGGTGGTGGAACAGCAGCAACAGCAGGAGCAGCAGACAAAACATCGCTAAGATTCTTACCATCAGCATTCCATTTAGGACCTTTAGTATGGAACTCCTTGACGTAATCCTTCAAAGGATCAAAAATTGACAAAAATGCTTTCACCCAAGCGACTTGACTCTCATCAGAATCTCTGTATTCCTTCATTATCCTATTAGACCAGAACTGAGCACTGTCCTTGAATTCAGGAATCAAACTGACAGGAGTATCAGACACAATCCAGCCCAATACAGGAGCACCTTCCGCGATGGTATTCAAGTGGTTAAAAAACTTAAAAGTACGATTTGCATCCTTTATAGCACCGATTTTTTCGATTTTTTCATTAATTGGCTTCACAGCTTCTAAGAAGGATGCATCAGACATTTGCGGTTTCTTTGCTTGGGAGACAATGTGGAGGAAAGTAGCCTGGGCTGTGAATGCAGCAAGCAATTCCGAAACAGCGTCATGTACTGCTGGATCGAAATTTGAGATATCTAAAAGTGGTTTAACCGAGTCAGCTATAAACTCCTCAAATCTTACTGTCGACTTGGATTTTTCCTGTTCTTCCTGTTCAATTGGTTCCGGTTCTGTGGTTTTGGAAACAGGGGCTGAAATGACACCAACGTCTTTATTGTGTCTTTCTTCATGCAACATGGTGATATCTTCCAATCGTGATGTCGCTGTCTCCAAGCGCTTGAGAATAGTTACAATGTTGTAACCCTGTACATTGAGCTTGTTTTCTTCACTGGACATGGTGAGATTGAATTGAGTGTTTTTTGAGATTTCGAAATCAGTTGAGAGAAATTTGGGATTCAGTTTTGAGACTTGAATTTTGAGTACTCAAATAAACCCAAACCGCGGTGGCAATTATTGAAAATGGGCCTCGAGGCTACTATGATCGCAATCGATAACTCAGAGTATATGAGGAACGAAGACTATGCTACCAGCAGATACGCTGCCCAATTGACTGCCACAGAATATATTTTCCAGAACAAAGTTAACAGCAACCCCGAAAATACAGTTGGATTGTTATCCTATGGTGGAAATGGTCCGCAAGTGTTGAGCACTTTAACCACTGACTTTGGAAAAATCTTGAGTGGTGCACATGAAACCAAAATCTCAGGGAAGAACCATTTCTCCAGTGGAATCCAGGTTGCTGCATTGGCATTGAAACATCGTCAGAACAAATTGCAGAACCAGAGAATCATAATATTTGTGGGTAGTCCTATTGAAGAGTCTCCTAAGGACTTAGAAAGGTTGGCAAAGAAAATGAAAAAGAATAACATAGCTGTTGATGTTGTAAACTTTGGTGAAGATTCCGTCAACACTGCAGTGTTGGAAAAGTTTCAGGCTGCTATTAACAATCACGATAACTCGCATTTGGTAACAGTTCCACCTGGCCCAAGAATGTTGTATGAAGTTGTTGCATCGTCTCCTATTTTGCTCGAAGAAGGATTTGAAGATGCTAACTTTGGAGGTATGGATGGCTTTGGCATGGGTAATGACATGATTGATCCAAACATGGACCCAGACTTGGCGTTGGCATTGAGATTATCTTTGGAAGAAGAAACTGCTAGACAGGAGAGAGAATCGAAGGTGAAGGAAGCAACAAAGGAGCCTGAATTAGATAAGATAGAAGAAGGTGATGAGAAGGATGTGACCATGGAAGATGCTAAGTAGTTGAATTAACGAATCTTGTAATCACAAATTGTAGGATGGTATTCTAATTTTCTTTGAGTGGTTTTCTTGTGCAAGCTTTGCGTTGGATGAATGCTTAATCCCGGTCATGGAGTCAATTTCTTCATAAACTCGAATTTAGAATCTTCATCCAGTATACAAATTCTACAGCTTTCCAATTACAAATATTTACCTATCAGTAGTTCTTCTACATAAATCTCTTCTACAGCCTTATATCTACCTCTTTTCTTTCGACACTTTTTAATTCTCATAGGAAATATGGATTTGTGTTTGGGTGCAAAAACTTCAAGAACATGTTGAGCAGAAAGAGAAAGTCTCCCAAAAGAGAAGAACCTACAACATTCATTGCCCCTTTGAGACAATGCTCTGTCACTCCAATTGCCCTCACCAGGTCCCACTTCTTAGACTTTTACTCGAAAGCCAAAGTCAACTTGAGTACCGTGGAAAGACCTCGCTGTTTAAACAATATTAACTTCATGGTTCCACCTGAATGCTACAATGAGCTTGGAAGAGATTCGCTAGTGGAATCCTACAACAGTTTACCACACTGGGAAAACAAACAGTTTTTCAAAAAGTTGATCAGCCTAATGAGAAGTACCTTCGCTGTTAACGGAGTGGCTATTTCGTTGATTTACCAGTCCAGGGTTGTTATAAAGTACGAAAGCAGTTTGAAAATCAATGAAATCACCAGGCAAACCTCTATCGACGGTCACACAATATTATCAAAGGAGTATTTACTACTCCCAGATGCGTCGAAAGACTGGAGATTTGTGAACAATCCATTTGTAACCGGTTTACCGTACGTTAAGTTTTACTGTGGAGTTCCTTTGGTTGCAGAAAACGGCATTATTGGCGTTATTTCAATTTTTGATCCTTTTCCAAAAATGGAATCCATCTTTGGGACGGACCAAATTGAAAAACTCTCTTCGTTTAGCACCCACATCATACAGTACTTATCTAGAACGCCGGACAACAAATTCTGTGAATGCTTGATTGCTGAACTCTCTGAAGGTCTTAAAATATCCATTAAGAGCAAGGTTTCCAACCCTACAAACTCCAATACAAAATACAACGAGAATTTGGTTGAGCTAAACGATTTGAGAGTTAAACTAGGAAGAGCAACAAGTAGAGGTTCTTTGATGACTGTATTTGAAAAAGATGGTAGTGGGGGTCCATACCTTCAAAATAGCAACTTCAACTTCATGGAGAAACTCACTACCTATGAAACAGGACAATTCGCAGATAACAAGCAATTGTTTGCTCGACTTCTGAAACTAAACAACATCAAAAAGGCATCAAATGCCTTGTGTAAGTGGATGAACTCCAAGTACGCTATTAGCTTTGTGTACATTTTAGAGCTCAGAATCTCTGAAAACTTCAAAACCGAGTACGAATTCTTACCTAAGCATTCCAGTAAAATTGAACTTGACAATTTTGCTAACTCCAATAAACTAGTGAAGAATCCTGCAATAGAAAACAAATTCATGACCCGTATTATTGGCAGTTTTGGTTCCAACTTCAAGATGATGAACTTCGAGAACTTAATTCACTTCAATTCTTTTAAGTCAGAATATGGTATCAAATATACCAATGAAGATAGTGACTCTATTTACAACAGCGGAATCTTGATGCCTTTTTTCAAGCATAACTCCAAATTAATTAAACAAAAAGGCGATGGTACAGGAGATAAGAAGTTTGCTGATGTTCAATTAAGAAGCGGTGGTTTCTTGGTTGGATTATTTCGGGAAGAAGCTAACTTCGTATTTGATGACGAACTTATTTCTAAGATATATAATGATATCAGTATATTGAGAAAGATTTATATTTGATCCCAGAAATCGAATTGTTTAATCATAAATCCATTTGTCTCATGAGTTCTTCTTCTTCCGCGTACTGGTCGTCGTTAAAATCGTCAAATTCTCCAGAAAAATCTTCAATTTGTTGGAGCTGTGGTTTGTGAATTTCTTGTGTAGCATAAGAAGACGTATTCTGTGAACTCTGAGTGTTTTGAGTATTGGCTTCATCACCATTATTAGTAGCTTCATGACTAGCAATTGTAGGTTCATTTTCTCTATCATTAGCTAAATTAATAGCGGTAGTGTTTGCAGTAGCTGCTTCAGTGTATAAATCCTCTTCTTCATCTACGAACAATCCGTTTGTACGTCTAGGCATAGCAGCCATGAAATCTTCGTCGTCACTATCAACAATTCTAAATCGACTTACTTGTTCTACTTCCTCTTCCTCATTCTCTTCCTGTTGCTCGTTTTGCTTCTCTGTGCCCAAAGTATTAACGTCTATAATACCCTTCATGATCTTCATTTTTCTGATTTCTTCTTCTATTATTTCTTTTCTATACTTTTTTACACCTGGAGCTCTGTTCTGCAAACTCCGTATTAACGCAATGCAGTCTTTAAATGTAGCCTTGGGAAATAAAGTATGACACCATAATTGATAGAATTGAAGTACTGATGATAGTTTCTGTAATTCCAATTCTACTTTTGAGGTTGCCTTTGAGGACCTTTTTTTGTTCAAGATTCTGACTGCTTTAGAATGATGTTTGACAATATGAGGCAATCCTTGGGGGCCAAGGATTCTATCTTGGTCTAACTTTGCTACTTTTGCCCTGGTTGTTTTAACCTGTTGGTCAAGTTGTAAGATGTCCTCACTCATACGCGTCTTGTATGTATTGAGATTTTGTATGAGATTTTTGAAGATTTGTACAAGGCCTGAATAATTTCCGGTTTCTAAGATGAATAATATGAACATACCATAGCATAAAACATTTTTACATAAGAATAGGACCAATTACAGAAAGGCTCTTTGCACCAGAAATAAATGTAACTTGCAAGAAGAAAAGTTGAAGAAAAGAAGTGCTTCTAGAACTGGGCTGTGAATCTTGATGTCATACACACCCAATACCAACCTTTAAGAACATCGTATCTCAAGTTTCGATTTCTTAGAATTTTAATGCCGTAGTAAATGACCTCATAAAGGGTATATGTGCTTACGTCAGCCTTCAATAGCTTTCCTTTGCAGTCAAGTTTGATAAGAAAGGATACAGCAATGCATATGAGAAAATAACTAGAAAATACTAGAGATATGTCCATCATCAAACGACGATATTCTCAACTCTGACATGATTATAATATTTCTGAATACAATAATATTCCTACATTGATAATACTCGGTGACCTACGTCATAAAGAAGATGATCTATAGTTATTTGGATCTAGACATTATCGGCTGAAACGAAGTAAATCAGATTTAATAATTGGTTGAGGTGCAATTACGTGATTAGAAGACATTGTAGAAAAGTCTTGTACCAGTAGTTATGATTTGCTGGCCTTGTAGGAAGAAGGGAAAGGATTGCTGTTGCTCATGTAACTAAAAAGGGATAAACACTCCCGAATTTGAAATCCACTATTCTACTCCCTTGCTTCCGCAACCAAAACTGGCATTTTATTTCCGTCTGTAATTAGATGATGTAATAAGGAAAATACGGGCTTATGTAAGCCTAGCAATAAAGTGAGACATTATTATTTATTCACTGCAACACTATTACCATCAACTAGCACTTCTAGGTAACACCCTCAACAATTACTACAATCCAATCCGCTAGCACCCCTTGTTCACACCCAAAATAACCTTGATCACATTTGTCAAAGCACTCATCCTGCATTATTATACTTCATTCCGCCCTATACTGAAGTCTAAGTTATATTTAGTTTTACAACCATACTTCGGAGAATTGAGTTCCCTTGAAGTTACTTATCACTTGCAACTACCCAATTCCAATCATCAATATGCTCTCCACGATTGTGGGTGTATCATCATTCCTATCCTGCTTCATATTTCCCTTCCTTCTAACGCTAAAGCTGGTCAATAATATCAACAGAAATGATGCAAGACAATTCCAGCACCTAAAGTTTTTATTTCACTACTGGATATACTACATTCTTCTAATCCACATAGAAGTATGGAATGAATTATGGGTTATTGATATATTCATTTTGATGCTAAAAATATGGCTTTTCTATGGAAAAGGTTGCTTGATCATCAGTTATTACTATTTGAATAACTTTCTTCCGGCCTCTGTTGCTACTTCAGCCTCAAAATTAGAGGCTTTTGAGGTCCGTTTTGTGGATCCCATTGCAGAATTAGTGGTTGTCAATTCATTCATGATATCAAATTTGCTAATGGTTTTGAAAAATCTTACAGGAAATAACAATCTTATCAACTTGATAGTAACAGATTTGTACAAGTTCAATGTGGATGTCACTACTTACCGTTCCAAGATTCATGACGGAAGATCATACTTTCTCAACTTCAGTTTGAACCATTTCTGTCAAATTGACAACCACCAAGTCTTTGTGAACTACAAATACACGAATAAGTTTGTCAATTTGTTCAACTTGGATTATTTTAGTGTGGAAGAGAAGTTGTTCAATAGAAAAATAAGAGTCAGATCAAGAAACCCCAGCCCCAACACCGATCCTAACTTGTCTAGAAATCACAGCCCGAACGGATCAAGATCCAATTCTGGAACATTTTCGCCAGCAACATACCTAACACCGCCAGTGCAGTCTCCATCTTCGCAGCAAGCATCTTCTATCCATTCCCCGTCCTCACTTCACTCTGGTTCCTTTCATTCCAGTCCTGAGTTAAGCCCAGAACTTCTCGCTTCAAAACTAGAAGGATCAATTAGTGACAACCTCAGAGTAGATGACTTGCGTGACCGTAAAGATTTGGAGTTGAATGAAAGGGAACGGAGCGTGAGTGAAAGAGAACGGATTTTGAAAGAAAGACAACGAGAGATAGAAAAATTAGCAAATGTAACTACACGCTCAAGATCCAATTCAAAGACCCAAGCAAGTGTGTCCATCGACCAGGTGCTTACACCAAAGCAAAGGACAAGTTCTGTCCACAATTTGCCCTATCCATTGTAAGTTTATGTATGATTAATGACTAGCTATGAATGCTGAGAAATTACTAACATCTGAGAATAAATTATCCCAGTAATCTGGAATAGTAATATCCAAAGGTAAATACGAGAATCAGATATATTTATTGTAATTCAAACTGTAGGGAAAATGTAGCTTTCCCAAATAATAATGAGAAATAAAACTACGAGAAAACCATAAATTATGTACATTTGTGAATACCTTCCTAGGCTAAACATTATTAATGTATCACTCCATTTTCCCGAAGAACTCAGTCTGATCAAACACCTATCGATAAATAAAACAAATCTTCTTGTAAATACACACAGCATTATTCTTCCAGAACAGGATGCCCATATTCATCAGTTGCGAAAAGCACAAGATGTCCTCATAGTCATTTTAAAAACAGACTTAAGGCCAGACATTTTTGGTAATTTCATGGTAAACGACCTACAGTGGTCTTGTAGTGACCTACTCAAAACCCCGAAGGACGACCTGAACAAAAACATCTTCACGTTCCAGTGCATACAATGCAAAAATACGGTGATTACTTCAGACAATAAATTCTATGATATGCCCAGTGAACTATGGGTAGAGCTAATGGACTTATGGCATTGTCATAAGCCCAACAACTTTCAAGATACAAAGAAGAATTATAATGGTAATCTTGAACCATCACAGAACCAGGTCATAGTTGGAAACACTTATTTTCTAGTTAATTCTCTTGATTATGGCTCTTTGGCTTTTAATGACAGTTCAAATCATTCTGTACGTGATTTCGGTGGTTTAATTTACTGTTCCTGTGGTCAGGAGCTAGGAAGAAGTCAAAATAAGAGCCTAAAGCTACTGAAGTGGCACTTTGAGCTTTCATTTGCGGACAAAATTGAAACATATCCAAAATACTATTACATATACAACAAAATAATAGACTTGATCAATTTAAACGCAACCAGGAAGATGTTGATAGGAAAATACGTGGTTTGGGTGTTCAATATTGGACTCTCTATTACTGTTGATGGAGTGAAATTGAAGAATTGCCTTAAGTTATGCTACACAGAATTGGGTGATAAAGTTTATGATGAAATCAATCTTTCCAGTGATATGTTTGACTGCTTTGTTAACGAGCTCCAGAAAATACATAATTTACTTCCCGAAAGCAATGGTGTTAACCACATGATTCTTGAAGAGGAGGGGGAGTATGTCCGCTATAATATTAGCTATCTTGGATTGAAAGATGTGACTTAGTACTTTTGAGCGGCTTGAAGTTATCTGAGACTTATACCGGGGTAATAAAATTGTGCTTATTTTGGGATATTTTTCAGGTATTTCTTTAGTTTACTTCGAGTCGAAAAGTCTGAAAGGTTCAGAATACATAGAAAACAATTTCCATCTACTTGAATGGTGATATTCTTGCAATGCTTTTTGCAAAATTTACGTTCATAGATATGAGCGCAAGGAATTTGAAATTAAGACTACAGAAGAATAAGAGAACATAAGGTCTGTGTTTCGGTGAAATTTCCCATAGAATCTTATTTTAATTAAGCATTTGGTACTTAGAAATGCTATTTTCCGAGCAATTACTGAAACTTTTTTTTATAGAGCTAAAACTAAATGCACATTAAAAAGCAAAAGCTCGAAATTTCAAAAGTATGTCTATATCTTCATTAGTTGAAGGTGTTAAATTTTGTCTTGTCGTTTTATCTAAGACAACAAAAGGGAAATCAAAATAAACAAGAATGAAGGAATTGTTTTTGAGCTAGCGCTTCCAAGAGAAACTTGGGTTGCAGTTGCAACTACAGTAAGGCTATTAGAAGTTGGGACAACTTCTGGGGTAGTTGGCCTGTTTGGCACTGATCCATTACCTGATCCTGATCCATTACCTGATCCTGATCCTGATCCATTACCTGATCCTGATCCTGATCCATTACCTGATCCATTACCTGTATCTGAGCTTGATATTAAGGGTATTGAATCGGTTACTATAGGGCTAGATGGTGCTGAAAGTGGTGTTGAAGTAGCTGAAACTGAGGTTCCTCTTAATGTTGGCATTGACCAATTACCAGGGAACCACGATTACAACTTCTGGGTATGATATACTTCTTGAAGTGACAAAGGTGGTATACGTTCCTGAAATCAGCCCTTCATTGACTACAGTGTTGGGAATTTGCTCAGTTGGAACTACTACCACTACCTGAATGCTTGTTTCTGAGCTATCTGCAAAAGTAGCGGTTGTTGTAAATGTTTCTTGGTTACCTGAGGTAATAGTGGTGGTTCCCATAGGATATGGAGTAACAACGACGATCATCTCTCCGCCATCAGTGATAAAAGTCGTAGTATAGGTATATGGTGCATCAGTACCTGAAGTAATCGTTGTTGTTGGAAGTGGTGTAACAATCACAACATCACTCACTCCATCAGTATGAGTCGTAGTATAAGTAGATGATGACTCGCTTCTTGATGTAATCACCAGGACACTTTCTACGAAACCATCAGTTGCAATAGAGCTGTGAGTATCAGACACCACATCTTTATAGGAATTAGTACTGTTTCCTGTCCATGTTTCAGTTACAGTCGTGGCTGGAGTTGGGACTTCTACAATCACAGTACCAGTTTGACCTGGAGTACCTGGGATGGTGATGGTAGTAGTGTCACTACCGGTCCATGCTTCAGTAATAGTGGTAGTTGGAACTGGAACCTCAACAACAACAGTTTGAGTGTCACCAGAGGAAGCAGCTGGAATAGTGTGGGTAGTAGTACCGTTACCAGTCCAAGTACCAGTGGTGGTGGTAGCAGGTGTAGGGACCTCGACAATGACAGTACCAGTTTGACCTGGAGTACCTGGGATGGTAATGGTAGTAGTTTCACTACCGGTCCATGCTTCAGTAATAGTGGTAGTAGGAACTGGAACCTCAACAACAACAGTTTGAGTGCCACCTGAAGAAGCAGCTGGAATAGTGTGGGTAGTAGTACCGTTACCTGTCCATGTTTCAGTTACAGTCGTGGCTGGAGTTGGGACCTCTACAATGACAGTACCAGTTTGACCTGCAATACCTGGGATGGTAATGGTAGTAGTGTCACTACCGGTCCACTGAGTGGTGATAGTGGTAGTAGGAACTGGGACCTCAACAACGACAGTTTGGGTACCACCTGAAATGGATGCTTGAATTGTGTGGGTGGTAGTACCGTTACCAGTCCAAGTACCGGTGGTGGTGGTGGTGGTGGTAGTAGCAGGTGGTGATGGTGATGGTGATGTTGCCACGGCTGCAGAACTGGATGCTCTACTAGAAGATGATACAACTGAAGAGCTGGATGTTCTACTTGTTGTAGAACTGGATGCTCTACTAGATGACGGTACTACAGTAGGACATACAGAGTCAGCTACTCTAACATAGTAAGCAGGAAGGTTTGAGAAAGTTCCCTGAACACCACTCGGTGTTCTCCAAACACCCTGGAAGCCACTTTGTCCATTTTGATTGTAATACAAAATTTTTATCGGATAGTAAGTGTTTGCTTGCAATGGAACTGTAAACAGCCTAACAGTTGGCCAACTTACCAGGATCTGTGGTGGTGCCCCAACTGTTCCCCCTACATTATTACAACAACCGACAGTTGTCCCAGCACCAAATGTAACACTACCAGCGTCATCTATAGGACCAAGAGTAAATGTATAAGAACCTCCCTCTCTGGCGAAGAAATACCCAGTCATTCTCATACCAAAGAAGTTGACATTGGTTCTTCTTCCATAAACATCAGCATAATATCTGACACCAACCTGGTTACTGATGCCTGGATAGGCGAAAGTCAAGTTAGAGACTCCGTAAACGGTGGCAGATGGAGTCATAGCATCTATTTGTACCAAGTATGCAATCAAGTCAGCACTTGAGAACACACCAGCCTTGACATTATCGAAGTAATCTACCTGAAATCCAGTAGGAACCTGTATGAATTGACAACCATCCGCTGCTGCTAAAACTAGTAGAGCGAATGAAATGAATATTTGAAACAACATTGGCTAATGATTGCAAAAGAGATTTCGACGAAAAGCCATACAAATACTTGTTGCAGTATTCGGTAATAGTTGACATGCACACCGAGTCATTATAGCCATTTGAAATTACTCATCAGCAGTAAAGACGCAAGCGCAATCTTATGAAAGGTCAGTTGCATTGTCTGTACTGTATAATATAAAAATTCATCTCGTAGTACTTGTTGTTTGTGGCATCTCGCAAAATCTTGTACCAGGAAGTGGTGAAACCTGTATGTAGTGAGAACAACAGCATAATATATGCAGAGCAACAGATCTACCCTGAAAGTGAAACATGCATAGCTTTAAACCTAATTTCCTTGCTAAGTAACACCAATATGTCTTTGGTTTTGTTCAAGGTAGAGGGTTTTGTTCAAACCACGGATGTTTGTTGGCCAATCATAATTACAGCAGTTGTTAGTTTACTTGATAGCTTTTTGAATACGTACTATTTAGGTGCCAGGATTAACTTGTAGTTATCAAAAAAAAAAGAAAAAAATTCGTCGTGTATTTATAAAACAGACAATACATTTGCGTTTCAAAAAATATCCTGATGTTTTGCTAGAGCATTCTGAACTACTGGAACAATCTGTTTCCTAGATGCCAGAATGTTAGCCTGGTTCAAGACCCTTAATCCAACATCTGCGAGTCTTTCTTTGAACTTCTCGTAAAGATATACGTTCTTGTTTAACTGAAGCGTTTCACATCTTGAAATTAGGTTATTACAACCTTCTTCTTCATCAGGGAAAATAACCAATTCCCTTCTGTAATTCTTGTCCTTATCGGAATAAGAAGGCGTGATTAGTAACAAGTCTAGACAAAACGATGTGGTTACATCTGAAATTCCTTCCTTGATCTCCTGATTACTATAGTGCCTAAACAACCATTCAGCTGATTTGCCGATTGAGCTGAAACCCACCTGCATAGAACCAAATTTGAATTGCTTGTAATCCTTTCTAAGAATCTCTTGAACCTTAAATCCATCGAGATTTCTTTTTGCTATTTTTACCAGCTGAAAAAATTTTGTGAAGTCAGATCCCTGCATGATTTCTTTGTACTTAGCAAATGCGTGTAGATCTGCAGATTCCACTTTCAGCGACATATTTGAAGTATCAATCAACAAGGGTCCGAGCAAAATATTGACGATTTCTCTGTACTCTGCTCCTAACTCCGACCCAACTGAAAGCTTTTTATACCAATAGTTGAACACTAAACTCGAACAAGAACCACAGGTTTCTATAATTCTAGGCTTGGCTTGTAAAAACACATTTTCATCTGCATGGTGGTCTACAATAGCATCTACCAGAAGTTTACCATCGTTGTAGAATCGATTCAAAGTTTCTCCCTGAAGATTACAGTGGTCAACTAAACTGAGCTGAACTGGCTCCGTGTACAACTTCTCAAAGTCCTCAATGAAGTAAAGTAAGTCCTCAGTTATATGGTAATTGTTCAACACCAAGTTGATATCTCTCCTCAATCTAAAGTCCTGTCTAGGGATATTTATAAGCGGAAAATAGATTGAAGAATCATACATGTAGTGAAAGTATGAGTACGATATAGCACTAATCACGGAATCCAAGTCTGCCGATTGGTTTCCTGAAACCCATTTTAATGGTTTCTCTACTGCCTTCAATGTCTGAAGAAACGCTTTGACTGACATTGCGATGCGATTTGTCAAGAATTCCGCTTTGAGAAATTACCACAATAGTTACGAAGTTTACTTGGAAAATTACGGTTAGTAACCATTGGTTATGTGGTCCGAGCTTGTAGTTTTCAAAAAATATTTTTTATTATCTAAGTAAAAAAAACAAAAAAGTTCAAGATTAGTGACATCAAGGCTTGTTTGTACAAGAATTGTCGAGAAATGACCTAATTTTTTGAAACCTGTCTACTTGGCATAATGCAACTTGAAGTCCAAGATCATTCTCAGTTTCACCTCCGCAGGAACTAAAGAAATGTCTCCGTAGGCAATAGGCCTCATCCAGAAGAAATAACCGATCATACCTGCACTGAAAAGTGTCATTAAACCTGTGAGCTTGATTTTATCAATCTTAGCAACTCCCGACTTATCTCTGTTGTCAGTACAAAGAAACTCTAACAATCCTCCCGAAAATAACGCGGCGATCAAATGCGCAGGCAAATAGTGGTGCAAGAACTTCTGTCTTCCCATCAAGAAGAATGGGAAGTAATGTGCACACCAACCAACAAAAAAAAAGCTCAAGGTGGTGTACAATCTTGCTCTGGCTTGGTCGTTCAACAAATTAATGTTCCTACGACGAGTAACCTGGTCAGCTAGTATCAAACCACAGTATATGGCAAGGAAACATACTTCCAACCAAAACCCAACCACATTACCAGTAAAGTAGATTTGCCTCTTGTTCTCATTATCATTCCAGAACGAAACACCACTCAATGACAAGGGCCATGAATCTGGTTGAGATGCGAATGGATGAGACGAGGATAACTTGTTGTTGTGATAAAACATTAATCCCTGTAATTCCCACCATTTCTTCAAGAATGGTATGGACTTAACCTTCTTAGCGACGTACTTGCTTCTGGAGTCAGACTCTGATAAATTAACTATGTTATCAACCAACCAGACGTTGGAAGATTCTTTGATTTTTTTGTTTCCACTAACTTCCTGCTGTCCAAATCCCCACTCAGGCAAAAGTTCGTCATCATGAGTCCACATAGAAACCACAGTATCTACGTGGATAATTCTCAATGGTGTGGCCCTGGTCTTCACTACCTTACGCTGGTTCTGGTTGGTACTGGAGACAGGAGCAGCGAATCTGAGACGGAACAACGACTCGTTGTATTTTTGACTATGGATCTCATCTTCATAGGTAATAGTAAATTCTTCATTAGTAGCTTTCAAAGGACTAGCCACGTCATGAGCCAACATGTATCCACCAGTTCCTACATGTCTAAGTCTGATAATATCATTGGTGAAGACAGCTTTATCGCTTTTAATGTTAGGATCAGTAGGTAAAATCTCCCATTGGCTGTTAAGATCAGCAAGAATTTCGGTTTCGTTCCCTTTGACGGCAGTAATCTGCTGAGTATTTGAACTAACCCTTCCATCTTCATAACGCAAAGGATACTTATCAGGATGAGAATGCAAAAAGGCTCCAGTTTCCTTGTGTTGGATGGTGATAATATCGTGATAATTGACATTCTTTGAAAATTTAGCCAAAGGACTCTCACGCAATGTTTCCTGGAACTCACTAGACATAAAACTATCACCGGGACCAGATTTATTCAAAATGGAAAAGTGCACGTAGAACCAGAACAAATAGAGCACAAATGGAAACACAATCAAGGACAAGAATCTGGCCATAAAGTGTTTAGTCAAGTCATACAAAGTTAATCCCTTTTTGTAGTCTAACCAGTACCATAATTCATGAAGCACAGCGATACCAATGGTAACGTAAGTCAACACACCAACATACTTGGTAGAAATCACGCACGACAAAGATACACCAGTTAAGTTCAACCAAATCCACCACTTGCTTGAAAATGGCTCCTTTCTGTAGGTGGCATACTTGGCGTAGCAAAACATGGTACATGCCACAGCTAAATTCAATGTAGCATCCAACAAGATCAATCTGGAATCAATAATGTGTGCATTGTCGAAACAGACAATCAAACTTGAAAATAAACAAGCATCCACAGAATACCCTAAAGTTTTCATGGTTTGAAACATAATAGGAATAGTTACTACACCCTGTATAGCAGATAACGATCTGTATGCCACATAAGGCACTTTATTGAGAATGTAGTCATCATTAATGTTTTCAAACTTGAATTCTCCATTGTAACCGACTATCCATCCCATGAAAGCAATCAATAACTTAGCGAATGGTGGATGTAAATCGAAGAAATAGGTTCTTTCCAAGTAGTAAGAAGCAAATTTTCCAAAGTGTACTTCGTCAAAGACCACCTTGTCAGGATGAGAAATCATGCTAAACCTAGTGTAAATTGCAAGACCTACGGCAATGGCCATGGCGAACCAGTACTTGTATTCAGGTACTGTTTTGTGAACTGAGGTTACATGTTCTTTTTCAACCTTTTCTTTATCCACCTTTTTGGAGGTTTTCTTCTTGTCACTCGACATGGTTAATTTTTCACACGTCGCGTTTAAATTGATTTGTATTTGACGATGGTTTTGGAATAATAGAACATAGAGGGTATATCCAGAGTTGTAGTATTATGTTTAATGCTGTTTGAGTACTCCTATGTCATCTATGAATTTATTGAGATTTTTAGCAGCCTTTTAAAAAATTTTCATGTTTTTTGTAATTTTGATTTCCAAGAAGCTCTCTTTAATATTTCCACTACAAATTGTGAATTTAACATATTTGATTCAATTTCATAAAACAGTATTATTTGATAACACATCAATTTTTATGTATTTTTAATTGAAACACGCCGTTCGAAGCTACACGCTTTCGATTACTTAGATTTCATGGACTCTAATGGGCTATGCACTGCTATTATATATATATCTTACTATATTTGACTATTATTATGCTTACTTTTGGTAACGTCACTTTTATACTGCAAATTGCGGGATTACATGTGCTTTTTTGACCTCTTTTGGTACCCTCCCCGACCTTTTATAATAGGAGCAGTTCCAGTTGTATTGGATATGATGGGATAGTTTTTCATCATGTTAGGTTGTAAAGGAGGTGTATTATAAATAACCTGGTTATTGAAAGAATCACCCGAAGAGTTCGAGTTCTGTCTATTAGCAAGCTGATAGAAATCCATAGGGTTACTAGCTTCGCTCAGATGGTTTCTAGGATAGTGATTCTGATGAATAGACACTGAACCTTGGCTGTGCATAGCCTGTGTTGTGGGACGGGTCATATCGCTGCTGATACTTCCTGGAATGGAAATAGGTCTCGATGTAGACAACTGTGCAATTCTGAGATTCTTTTCCTCAATCAAGTTTTCAAACTTAAGAATGGTAGCCGAAAGTTCTTGAACTTTTCTTTCACTTTGACTAGTTAAGCTGTTCATTTGTTGAGCAATTTCTTCCTTACTAGCGCTTACCTTGGTTTCAGAGGTCTTTACTGCTGATTCGTAAAGCAACTTGTACTTGCTTAATTCATCTTGAAGCTTTTCAACCTGTTCAGCTCTGATAATAGAGTCAGCATTCAATTTCTGGATCTCCAACTCATATTCTTTCAAATTCTTAGAATCAACGGGTTCAGTCAACGTTTGGGCCTCATCTTCAATCTTCATATTTTCAAGCTCTTTGGTTATAAGCAGAAATTCATCACTAAGCAGACTAATTTCATTTCTTAAATCTGCAATTATCTCATTCTTCTTAGTTATAGTACTTACCATTTCTCTAAGTTCTTTTTGGAGGTGTTGATCCCTCACCACTAAGCCTCCCAATTCCTCTTCCAACAGTTTTTTTTGCTTTTGAGCCAAAAGGAACTTTTGTTCCAAGAGATTCTTTTCCGTGTCTAGTTCTTTGGAAGCAATATCAAACTGCTCTTTCAAGTCCTTGAAATTTTCTTCTAGTTCTTTATGATCTACAGATAACTGGTCATATTTGAACTTGTCATTGCTATGGTCCTTCAACATCTTATCCATTCTTAATCTTAGCTTGATGTACTGAAACTTATTCAAATGCTTCATATAACTAGCAAACTCTATTTCATTCTTGGATAGAAGTAATTCCCTCTGGTAATAGCCCATGACCGTTCCTACAAACTTCTTGGTTTCTTGACCAGAAAATGTAGAATTCCTACTAAAAACAGTCTCTTTGTTGGTATCTACTGAAGCCAACGACGGTTGGGACCTCAAAACCTTCTCACTTAAGATGCTAGGTGGTTCAAGTTCGTCATTCAATTTGGGACTGTACAATTTCTCATGGTTGGAAAACAACTCTTTTATCACATCACTACCTTTTCTTTCTTCATCCTTGATCGATTCGTCGTCAGACTTGTAGTTTTTGTTAGCAGAAAAGTTGACTTCCTTGAAGGAGATTTCACTTCTCTTGTGGCCATCGATGACCAAATTTGTAGGTACTATGGAAAGCTTTCTGTTGATGCTGCTAAGGCCGTGTTCGAAGTTGAAGTTCATGGGACTTCCTAGCGAAGAATTTCTGCTGCCAGGATTAGTACCGAAATTAAAGTTATTGATGCTGGTATTAATATGTGTGCTCCCAGATCGGGAAGAATGAACTGTATTCAAGGAACTGAGATCGAAGTACAGCGAAGGGATACCATCCGGAAGGAAGAAAGTTAAGGAAGGATTCAAACTAAGACACCCAATCATGATTTCTTCTAAACCCAAGGAAGAGCCATTACTTGCTTCCACCAACCATTGTGTTGGATTCTTACGTTCGTATTCCGCAGTCATTCTCTCAGGTTTGAGACAGTTGGGATGTAACCTAAAGGACTCCAAATAGTTCACAGTTATTTTCTTCATGTGTTCCAAAGAAGACTCTTCTTTAGGACCATATGATTCACTTTTGTTGTAAATAATAGGCAAAAGTCCTTTTGGAGTTATTTTAGGATTGTTGTGATGAAAGTAATTCCTAGGGTCTTGAGAATACAACATCAAGGAATGTGGAAACAATCCATAGATGACGGTGATTAAATGACCAGCATTTAGACCGGTTCTGTCGCAGGAATTGATTACTTCGGAAACATCATCAGGTAAAGCAATATCCCAAGTGACTTGATGCTTTGAAAAGTTTTGCTTCAAGACCTCGATTCTCTCAGGAATCTTATTCAAGTACAAATCCCATACTGAAGTTCTAGAATATACTACTAAAAGCTCGGGAATCAATTCTGCAAGTTTCGAATAAAGTATTGGCGTGAACATAACAAGGGTCGAAATAGCAGATTGAAGAATCTTCTCGTTAAAGTCAAAAACCAAACACTTGAAAAGGTTCAAAAACACTTGGCAGTCGCCTAGCACACTTAATTTAGAAGATTTGGAGTTGGCTACATGTGAAAGAAGCCATAAAATATCCGATCTTGTTTTGGCAGAAACAAAACTGGCATTGATCAAGTCCCCAAACAGTCTAGGGTGTTCCAAAGCAAAGTTATATAAGAGGGTGACACTATTACGCTTGATAAATCGGATTCTTTCACTATATTCCACACTTGATCTTTCTTCCTCAGCAATTTTCAAATCTATGAACTCATAAACTTCGTCATTTGATCCTAGATAGAGCTGAAGGACGTACGACATTACAGTGATAGCAGTTTTGTTTCGACGGAGAACCAAGCTAGAGTCCTCAGAACCTGGATATGCACAAGTGACACTATTTATGAACTTCCGGGCCCATTCCACGAACTTATTATCGAAGTTAGCACTGTCAACAGCAGGTCGGAGATATGTTTTGAGCCATAAAACCACTTCATCTTCGCTTAAAACTGGCAGGAGTTCTGTTAGTATTTCTAAGAACAAGATTTCACGAGGAAGATCGGTGCTAGGTTTGATATGGTTGTTGTAGAAGGTGTATAATTCGTAGTGGATGTTTGCAGATTGAAGAATGGACTGGAGCGTATTGTGACGGGTATGGAATGCACTGATGGATTTGAATAGCTCTGAGGTCTGTAGTGACTGATTTGAATCAGTCTTGCCTTTCTCCCAGTAATCGAAGAGGGCATTTAGGTCACGAGTAAGCGACCGAGATGATCCTGACATCTGTGCGTTTTACTTTTGTATGAATATTTCTTCATCAATTTTCGTGCCAACACTACTTTAAAATACAACGAATATTTCTTTAGTATTACACATAAAAGTTGAATATTGTGTATAATATTACAAGAAGGTGCTATTATACTTGCTGTACTTGAAAATATAAATTCAATTCTGTTGGAAAACCAGTTGAAGTAAATTCATTTTGAATATTAAACTCCAATCTGCCAAATACTGGTCAATAAAGAATAAATTGTTGCAAGACATATCATGAGCCTAATGCAAATTGTCGAAAGGGTAGATGGATTTCCCTACTCCTCTGTTCCTGATGTATTCTACGGGCTTGTTGCACATGATCAAATAACAACACTAGGATACGTTTCCTACAAACTTGCTGGATTATTTAACTGCAACGGAATAACTGTAGATCACTGCAAAAAACTCATTCTTATTGACAGTTCCATGGATACGCTTGAAAAAAGAACCGAATTGTTCAAAGAAATTGGCCACAGATGGAAAGAGAGTGGCATAGAAGACTTACAGCAAGGCTGGAGAAATGAACTTTACACTGTGTATAATCCCAGCTCAACACCATACTTACTAATCGAACGAGCTTTTTCGGTTCTTTTAGGTGTGGTGACTTACGGGGTACACATTAATGGGTATGTAGAAACAGATGGAGAGCTCAAACTATGGATTCCTCGCAGATCTGCTACTAAACCTACATATCCAGGTATGCTTGATAACACGGTTGCAGGCGGATTGGGCTATCCATACGGAATTACTGAAACTGTGATAAAAGAGTGCTTTGAAGAAGCAGGATTATCAAAAGAATTCGTAACAGGTAATGTCAAGCCTTGTGGAGTGCTTCTGTACATGTACTATCCAAACGAATTAAGAGTGCAACCAGAGGTAGAGTACATTTTTGACTTGAAGTTTGACGATAAAACAGTTCCACATCCTGTGGATGGGGAAGCTGAAGACTTTAAGCTAATGGAAATAGATGAGGTATTGCAAAGATTAAAGAAAAACGAATTCAAGCCTAACTGTGGGTTGGTGATTATTGATTTTTTGACTAGACATGGCTATTTGACACCTGAAACATTACCTGAGTATCTTGCAGTTCAGGCCAGGAGTCACAGGTTGATGCCCTTTCCTACCAGGTAGGTTTTAAAGCTCATTTTTGAAGGTTGTCAAAATTAAATTGCAACTTGAGCCGAAATCATCCGAAGTGATATTGTATATTGTTAAGAAAGTATTCATATGTAGAATCTAATAAGTATCAAATACTATATTCTACGTCTCCACTCCACTAAAGCCATTTACAATCATTGTCTCTAAATATATACTAACCTCATACAAGTTCCATACAAAATTTCACTTACAAATTTTCGTACAAAATTTCTCATACAGAAATTAAATTAGATAAGATCAAATAAGCCGCATGAATTACACTCCAGACACTGAGCTAAAAAGTATAGATTCATACCAGATACAATTTTGGAATGTATTAGACTCACCCGAGCTATTTGATCAACTCAACAGAGCCAATTCTCACAGCGAACTCAAAGATTCAGTTTATCACATTCATGAGTTCTTTTTCAATGGTATTTCTACACTCAAAACGAAGCCAATAGAAGAGTATGTTTACTCATGGATACTGGCTCTCACAGGTTACACAGAAAGACTACTTCAACTTATTAGATGTTTCCAACAAGTTCTGGAGTACACTAATCTACCACAGCAGCTTCTGGAAACCAAAATCAAAATTGGCCAGATTATGGTGGTTGTTAGTGAAGAGCAATTGAACTTGTTCTCGAGAATGGATCCCAAGACTTGTATAGAACTCATGAATAAGTCTTCGTTCTTCTTTGATTTAATTTCAACTTTAATATCCGGTTGCTTAGATCTCAGTCGTGATAACTTTGCTGTTGATTGTGAGCTACTAGACAATACAGGTTTGAGGTTATCAGCAATTTCTAATTTTGTGAAAGTATTGATGCAAAACCTACCAGGATTTAAGAAACCTGCTGCGCTGAGTATCTTTGGAATACTAGTAGAATTGCTTTTTACAATTTATAAATGTGGTCAATCAGAGTGTTTAAAACAGCTTTGGAACGATCAGGTTCTAACTCCTGAGTTGCCTATAAGAATTTCCAAGGATTCTCGAGTTGATTTAAGCGTAATTCTAGACTACTATATCTACACTGCTTTTAATTTGTTTAGTTTGTCCTACAACGAGCAGATCAACTCAGAGTATAATCTTCATGCAGACATATTCTTCAAAATATATCTCAGCTTACCTACTTCATCTTACAAGCTATACATGAAGTTTTCACGTAACGCAAACGAGTACTCAGAAGCAGACTTCTCCTTGGAAATGCCCCATAGTAAAGAAGCACTCCTGACTATGTACAAACGACTTGAAATCTCGTTACTTTTCGTGTTCAATCGTATACTCATGGCTGAGGATCTTGAAGACTTAATGAATCCTTCTGCGTTCTACGAATACGAGTTAGAATGCTTGTATAAGTGTATGTCCTCGCTAATCGCTTCATCTCTCAAGAATGAAGTGCAAAGCTCTTCTACCAGCTTGATTAGTGTAGCAGACTTCCAGCTTCATTCTGAAGCAGAATTTCTGAGCTTGCGTTCGATCGGTGCTATTGTGGGAAATGGAACTTATAAGGAGAAGTATATTGCAATAGTGAGGCTTATTCAATGCTTGACTAATCTCAACGTGGATTACTTTTCCCAATCTTACTCTTTGGACCTGAATTTTGAGTCTGATTTCATCAAATATCATCACATATTGACAAAAGGTAAGACCTCCAGCATTGTCAGGTACTTCGAGCTCATTGATTTGTTTTCAAAATTTTTTAGGTTATTGAGTTTGAAGTTTTTTATAAAGACTGTAGGCTCTACTCAAGTGGCTGAACAGAGACTAAAGGGAATTCTCAGCAATTCTACTTCACTTAATACGATTCTTGAAGTGAAGCCTTTGCTTAACTACAAGGTCACTGAAAGTAATGGTGAGCGTGTTTATTTGTTTTCGATCATGTCGAAGACATTGGGAACCAATGATGACATTATCAATCACCAGATGGAGTTAGTGAAGCAAATTAATGACATGCAGACCGATTCACTTATGCCAGATGTTACCAGGACTCCTATGATCCCCTAGCTCTACAGAATACAATACAGCATAGACTGTTCTTCAAATATAAATACACTACATTATGCTGTTCTAGAAACTCAAATCGAAAAAAATATGAAAGTAGATTATTAAAACTATATTACATGTCTACTTCTCTGTTGCCAGTTCCTGACTCAAAACTTCTTGTGCATCCTCGAAAGTATCATTGATATCACTATCTTCTATAATTTCTGGTTTGTTAATACTAATAGGTGGTGGAATTAGTTCGATGTCACCTTCAGTGAAATTTGCTTCCAAAGCCGCAGTGTTATTTATCCTGCTATCATCAATCATGCTTATATCCGTATCACCTTCAATTGAATTAAGTTGTGGTGAGTCCAAATCAATAATTCCCTTAACAGAAGTAAGTTGAGGCACGTTGCTATTGGGCTTGGGCTGTTCTTTTGATGGTTCAGTATCTTCGATAATAATTGGAATCAGCACCGCTTCCTTTTCCTTCCTTTCTTCCTCTACACTCTTTACAAAGTCGTTAAACAAGTCAGGTTTGTCTTTCATGATATTGTCAATTTCTTTTTTGGCTGCTTTTAATAGATCGTTAACAAAAGGATAGATATCCTTTTTTGCCAACTTCTTAGTTTTGCCATTAGGTGAATCAACTACAACCGGAGCAATAGTTTCCTCATGAAGCACACCCTTATAAATCTTGATAAAAAGAACACAAATTGTGTCATCAATCAAAGCAGTTTGTCCAAATCCATTGTTCAATTTCTTCATTTCGTTCAAAGAATTAAGCAAACAGGTTTGAGCCTTCAATGCTGCTGGAATTGGCTTCTTAAAATCTTCGATTATTGCCTTGGATTTGCTAAGAAAGTTGGCATACGGAGTACTTAGAAACATCTCCGCATATGTTTTACCAACATCAAGGATACTACGAACCAAGTGGCAGATGGAATTACACAACACAGACCATGAATGATTCAATGAAATCATAGTTGAATTAGATCTTCTTAATCTTGGAACCATATGAATTAAACAAGTAAGATTTTTTTCTTTGACCAATATATCAATGAATAGTAACACATATTGGTAGGTGTACACAAAATGCTTACCTGGTCTTTCGTAGTCTGGTTTCCAAATCAGGACTAATGTCTTACTGGTTGGCTTCAAGGAAACAATTGAAGACATTTCTTCTCTAGCCTGACCGAGCTCATTAAAGTCGTCAAAATAAATCTTTGCCAATCTGTATCTGTACTTATGATGCCATCTTTTTTTGTCGTTGGCTTCCAATTTCTTTAAGCACAGAATAATGAACTTGTAAAAATGTGCTTTCGGCTCTGTGTTTAAGTCAGGAGTAGCTACGTCTTCAAATACATAATCCTTTAAGACATAATCAACTGCCTGCTTGGCGTCCATTTTATCTGACTTCACATACTTGTAAGCAATAGAGCATAATCTGTAATGAGGCTCAATTGTCAATTCATTTGAAGAAGCGGAAGAAGAGGAAGCACCTGCGCTCTTGGAATGTTCGACAGCCTCTAATAAAGTTGTAAAGATCACTGATGGTGTCAACCCAAGCTTACCTTGTACTTTGGAAAGAATATAATAATTGAACCACTCCTTTGGCAGGTTGTTAATAGCTAAATGTAATGATTGCTGTATTAACTTGATGCAAAGGTTTCTAGTTGCACTTGGTTGCGCTGCATCCGGTAAGAAGTCCACCTTTCCTTTCAATTTCAAGAATCTTGGGTGTTCTATAACTTTGAACGCTAGCATATCCATTGGTTGCATTGTAGCTTTGAAAAGTTCCATAGCAAACGAGGACATCAACTCAGAAACAAGCCTTTTACCTTTATGCTCTTGGTGTCTAGTTGCCAAACTTATACCCACCAAGTAACACAAAAGCGATTTTCTTTGGAGGTTAGCAGTTCCAATTTTACGTTCCTGAATTACCAATTTGTCAGAAGTCCAGATTAAATCATCTTCAACTAAAAACGAATAAGCTTGTCCGAGCAACAACCAAGTCTCAACCCTGTTGCTACTATAAATCAAGTCGCTTTTCAATAATTTAATAACATTTTCGATTTCCATTGACCTTCCCTGCATTGACTTTTTCCTGATTTTATAAGAAGAAAAGATAATTACTGCCTGTAAGTAGTACAAACCGCTTCTAATCACTTCCAGTCTTTCATCTTCGATTTGCATGAGGTCAATTCCAAATATACCATGGAAGCAGTCTTTTAAGAACCTACTTGTCAAAGCCGTGTTATCAAGAAAGGTGGAAATGGTTGTACTATTACGAACCAATGGCATATTATTTTCAAACTCTGGGTCGCCAAGTACTTCGTAGAAGTCGTCAAGCAATTGCTTCAAATCTCCTCTCGGAGGATTGGTAAGTGGGTTTCTTTTCAAGCAAAGTGGAAGAACTAATTTGCAAATATTGAATATTGAGATTTTATCGAACTCAGTGACACTGCTAGTGCAATGATCCATGGGGGTAAATCCATTGCTCGTGATGTTGCAATGATACCTACAAGATAATATTTGCAAAATATCATTTCGATAGGTGTCCATATTTAAATCGAGCAAAAAATCTTGAAACATATGAAGCAAAATGCAATTGCCTGAATCACACAATCTTCTGATTCCAAATTGAGAATGAAACAAACCTAACAATTCAGTGTTCAATCGGATTTCGTCGATTTGGCCAAGCTCAATTCTAACAAACTCTTTGAAATACAAAATCATAATTGTTGACAGCCTAGCTATCATTGATTTGAACTTATTGAAGATAATCTGTGATCCTTGAGCAACAGTGCTTTTTTGCGCTGTAATCATGCAACTTTCCTCGTGTAATGAAAATAAGTAGAGCAACTGGAACATGCTAATTAATCCGGCGTAAGTATTCTTGCTTGGAGTTGATTCCAATTTCCATTTTCTCTTGGATAAATGCTCCAAGTATATGGAGAGGTACTCATCAAAAAAGGATAAAACCTTAAGAAGTGTAGAATATCTCAATGTGTCACTTAATTTTGTGTACCCAGGTCCACCCAAGAACTTCAACAATGCAAGTAAATTACTCTCGAATCCAAACTGAAATTTTTCAAAATCGCCTTCCTTATTGTAGTACAGGAAAAGGATATTCCACAAGTTAAGCCTCATATCTATGGTCGAGTTGTCCAAGAAGTTCCTTATGGAAAGAATAGCATTTTTATCTCCTTCAATTGTACTTGATATAGAATCATATGAATCAATTAACGTAGCTTCCAAAAGGTAAACAGCCTCTTCATTATTACCCGTATCTTTGGCGTATAGTATTTTTGCAAACATGGATAATACGGTAATGGTATTGCACAGATCGACAATTGATTTTTCATTTATGTTGGAAATATTCTTGTAGTTTTGCATGTTTATGTTAAAATTCTTCGATTTAATTCGATTTACAATTCCACTCAAATCAGACAATTGATTTGCAATGTACTTGCTACCTTGGAAATCTGCATTGTCAGTTTTCTCTTTGAAAACCTGAGCCCACCTAAATCTGATATATGCTCTTTGGATATTGTTACTTCTATTGCTTGATAAAAGGAGAAGAATATTTTCGATATGGAGCTTCCATCGGTCCATAATGCACCTTAATTTAGTAATTTCAGACGTTTGCAACGTAATAGTAGCCCTCAATGATCTTGATACCCCAGTTTTGAGATTTCTTGCAAGAGCAGTATCTATAGTGGTCTTGTTACTGATGTATGTATCAGTTAGCACTTCAAAAATACTTACACAGAATATCAACTCATTGATCATGATGTCCTTGGAAACGTCGTTCCCCATAATTTCTCTTGATTTTTGTATTATTTGTTGTTCGAGTTGCAATATCCATATTTTGATGCTTTTATACAACTTTTCTGACCAAATGGTATCACAAATGAGGCAAAGATCGTTAGCTTGAATTCCAAGTAAGTATTTCAAAATCAAAATCTTTGCTTCGTTTGTATGACAATTGGACTGGTTAATGATTTTCACAAACAGCTTCAAATCTTCTTCAGTACAAACTTCATCCAAAGACTGCTCAGTTGCGATTTGCTCAGCGTTGTCTGCTTTGGCTTTGGTTCCAAAAGTACGCAATACCTCCAACAACCGCAACCTCTCATCATCTTCCTGGCTCTTTTCTTTTTCCTTTTGTGCTGCTGTTTTTGCAAAGGAGGGACAGTATTTAAAGACTTCATAGGAATTAAGAATTTTTATGAAATCATTCATATGCAAAATTTCTGAATCTTCTCTAACAAAAACGTTTACAAGGTCGCATAGTTCATACTCTTTTCCAAAATTCAAATGCTGCAAGTATACGTTTATCTGCTTGAAAAAGTTTGTTGTTTCTATGAACATTTCTTCAGTAACAGGAATATTTGGCAACCAAGATAATGAGTCAAGTTCATTTTTTTGTAACCTTTTGGATGCACGCTGAGAGTTTTTGCCAATCTTACTAGAATCTTTTTTAGTTTCTTCTTCTTCTTCTTCTTCTCCTTCTTCTTCTAATGTTCTTTTATGTGAGTTTTCTATAACAGCAACTTCCACTTTTGCATCGTAATTTTCAGTAATATCGACTTCAATGACATCTCCAGTACAAGTTTTTGTTACGTTCTCAGAAAGGTGTTCCAGTAGGGCATCTTCGTTTACTTGTTCAACTACCCCGCCATCTTTTTCGACAATAGCACCATTTGTATCCTCAGCGGCATTATCAAGTGTTTCTAGAGGTGTTCTTTCAACCACCTCCTCTTTGACATCTTCGGAAAGCTTCCCACTATATTCATTATCCAAAACTATTACTTCATCTTCTGAGGGCAAATCCAGGACTTCATTCTCATCCTCAGAAACAGAATCTTCATTTATCTCTAGCAATAGCTTATCAAATGCATTAGCAGTGAAAAAGTAAGGGTCTATGTGTTTTACTTTCAGTGCAGAAGTGCTTTCTGTCTTGGATTTATCCTCACTTGACTTGATCTTATCATTTATTGAAGTAATGATATCATCCCACTTGAGAGAATCATGCCTGTTTCGTATAGTTATCACAGCATTGTTGGTATCGAGTAATCTTGACCCCAGGGTCAGGATTTCGTCCCTTAAGGATCTCAAATAGGAGTATTTCTCGTTTATAGCAACCAAATCAGCACTCTCAAAAGAAGCATCATAATTCTTCAAGTTGAGTTTGGCAACTAGATTCTTGTGTCTGAATAAGGAAGTCTCGTCCATAGGTAAAAGGCCAAGTAGATCCTCACTCTCTACCCTGCTGCTGAGAGTATATTCCAAGGTAAATCTAGCAAGTTTGTGGCAATTTATGAAGGCTAGAACCTCATATAGGGTGCCTAAAAGTGTTTCATCAGCCTCCTGATATAACATAGCAATTCCCATATCATCTAGCATAGTGTAAAACATTTCTTTTCTTCTTTCAGCAACCTTCTTAGCAGTTTCTTCCGCGTATTCAGTTACTTCAACCAATATCAGTGGGTCCGTTTTAAGGATTTCCAAATATAAGAATGCTCTATTGCGAAAGATAAGATATCTCAAAGACTTGACATTAGGTGAAAGGAAGTTCAATTCATCAATTATGTTATTAGCACTTCCATTCTGAACTCCTTTTATATAATCTTGCTCTTCTATGTAATGGTTTGATATGACTTCAAGCTTGAATAGCTCTTCGTAATGCTTGTAGGACTCTAACAATAACCGTTTTTTCTGTAATTGTAAGACTTCACGGAACGTCTTGAATGCCTCTTCTACCTGTAGTTCTCGGGTGTGTTCTGCCTCTAAGTCCTTCCGCGAGATTCCGGAGTCTTCTGTGAGGTTAATTGGAACAAATGACTAGATGTTAGTAGGAAATCAAGATTGTAGGTGAATGTACATACCATTCGCGATCTGATATTTTGAGATTTTCAGTACTTGTTACTTTTAGGACACACATTTACGTGAGGTTCTTAACTTTGACACGCATAGTTCAAGTATTATAATAGCTGTTTGTTTTACTTCTAACAACGTCGTGTTCAGTCCATTTCAATAGAGCATGAAGATCTATACTACAAAAATGGCCTTTGTTGGTAAGACTCAAGGTTTCCCCTCCCTTATATTAATACACCCTAATTACATGCTTGCCTTTACAGGCGTCAGATCAGCAACCAAAGTCACCTCTAACTCTACCAGCTCCTGAAAATCTTCCTTTTCCTTAGCTAATCGTTTTTCCAACTTTTCTTGCTTGATTACCTTTCTACCCCCAAAGATATACCACAATATTTGACATGAAAATATTCCCAACTCCATAGAAAGCACTATAGCATACAATACCATACTCATAACATCCATATTTCCCACCAAGACACTACACATGGAAAGCAAAGCTCCCAAGGAATCAAGAAACAAAAAAACAAAATTAAGTCCTACCACTCTTCCGTTTCTTTTCCAAATCTCGAAGTATGGAGGAACTAAACCAACTGCCAAAAGCACCGAAGCTATCACCCCAATAATCAACATGGGAAATTCTATACCCCTTCTATGCAAAGGTCTGAGCCATAGTATAAATCCAGTCTCAAGGCCCACGGCTACCACAACAAACGAAGCAAGTATCACTGCAACCTTTTTCTTTTCCATCTGTACTGGTGGATAGTACAAGGTTTGGATCCATGATATCAAGCAGAAAAATGTAAATAGCTGTGGTTGAATTCGCAAAGGAATTGACCCATCTATGCCAAAAAAATATATGGAAAAGGGAATACCACTGGCAGCCCATAGAAACATCATTAATGGTGGAAACCCAGTGCAATCCTTCACTTTCCAGTTTCTGATGATTTGAGGAATAAGCTGAATGCACCAACAGATCGTGCCAGCTGTTCCTAGTACATTCTCAGCTACTGGGTTCTTCATCTTCAAATGATTTGCACTGGAATGCTTATGACTATATAGTTTTATAATCAGTTTTGCGCTTTATGCTTCCTGCGCAATATTTTGCGAAGCGCAAAAAAACGTTAAAACGCATTACTCTTCGTCACTATATTCAAATTCAAACTGGTTGGAGTCTGATCTCTCTGTGTCTGATGTTTCTAGGTCTGATCTCTCTGGATCTGATTGGGAATCTACTTGTATATAATCTTGTTGTTCTTCATCAGAATCTTTTTCCACTTCTACTATTGAGACATCATCTTCTGATTTGGAGTTTGGAGCATAAATTAACTCACCCCCTTCCTTTCTAAAGTCTTCATCGGGAACGTTTAATAATAATGTAGACAATTCTTCGTCATCTGAGTAATCAAATCTTGCTGGTTTATCGGGTTTCGAATTTATGTCAGGTATAGGAGTTCCTAAAATGGACAGTGGTTGCGAAAGCTTATTCAGCTCTATACTAGCAGTTTCTTCAATTTCGAAGTTTCTGAAATCCCCTGACAACGGAACTGCTTCGTGGGTATCAGGATGGCTAGTGTAATTTTCAGATAAAAAGCCACCACCTGATCCATCGGAATCATAATTGGTTTCCGTAGTTGCAAAACCTGCATTGAAAGGCATATTATTTTCTTCGATACTATTTAAAGCATCATCCACAAAAAAGCCTCCTTCACTTTCCGCTTCACTTTCCGCTCTAATGTCACTATCATTTACGAACTCTTGATTAATATCCTCACTATTATTGTCATTTTGAAAAATACCCTTGGTTCTATCATCAGGAACGAACCCGCCTTCTTCAAATTCACTCTTAGGCTCATCATTGTATTCACTAAAATCAGAACTATCAGAATCTTCTTTTGAGTTTCTCTCATATTTTGCTTCTTTTACATTTCCATGTTGATTATCAAGTCTCTTCATAATTCTTAACTTTGTCATAAAAAACTTCCAGTTCTTCAATGCGTTAAGTTCAACGGCTTTACTTTTCTCAGTCTCTTCCTCTTGTACCAATTGCTCTATCACTAATTCCATGGCTTCTTTATTCTCCTCTGGAACCAAGACTCCTCCTTCTCTTGCATTGGGAACCCTTGAATAAGTCTTCTTTCCTTGCTTACCAAAATCAAATGCTACTACAGCCTTTGCATAGTCAATTCCTATTATTTTAGCTGCTCGTTCAAGCAATTTCATAGGAGCTTGATCTGCTTTGAATAAGAATCCGCCATCAGGAATCATTGTAGGAGAATATATATCGATGTTTCCATAGGCATTTTTAATAATTTTTCCGTCTTTAACGGGTGGTGGAATAAACAATTTGGTTTGAAATTCAGCATACAACCTGGTGGAATCTTCATCGTCCAAATCATCATCATCAAAGTCATCAAGAGTTGGTTTTCGTTTCACGGTTTTAATTCTCAACGGCTGTTCTCCTACTTTCAATACTCTTCCACGCAAGTACCACGCTTTGGCAGATCGTAGGTGGTGCACAGCACTTCTTTTGTACACCGGGGCAATTTCTGGGTTCTTTTTGCTTTTGCTGGATAGCTTTTGTCTAAAAGTCCCTACCTTAGTTTCTTCATTCATTGGGTAAATAATCTCGTTCTGCCTTAGTTGAGACTCAATGGCATATATAGGGTGATCTTTGAAACCAGAAGCACTATTGGGCATTCCCTCACACAAATCTCTTTCCCGGAATTCTTTCAATTCTAGTATATCTATTCTTGACAACTTCAATGTTGAAATAGACTTTGAAACCACTGAGTTGATGGAATCAATTACTTTATTGTACCAATCGCTGTATACCTCAGACTTGGAGGTTACTCTCTTTTTAACCGTACGTGAATTGAATTCATGTGCATACCTTCGGGTGACATCCTTAATTTTGCCAGTCCCATCTAAAGCTACCACATAGGTTAAGTTATTCGTTCCATCGGACATAGGGGGTTCGAATGCAGATTTCCTTCTCATTGGTGGGAGATGGACCACTTTAAGAACTATAGGATCAATACTCATCCACTTTCTGTTGTACTTGTTCCATACCTCTACCCAGAAAATAGGAAAATTAGAAGCTGGAAACTTGTACTCATGTCCTGGTTTCCTACTGCTTTTGGTCAATTCCAAAAAAAGTCGCTTTGAATCCATTATTTTAGTAATTGGTATCGTAGTTGTCTCCAGAAGGTTTATCTTAGGCATTTCAGTAATCAAAGTGAAATCAGGTGGCTGTAGTGAAAATATTAACCGTACTTTCATACCTAAAGAACGAAGCTGTGCCACGAAACCCTGTGCACCCATATCTCTGGAACCCTGAAAGTTCGTGACGTACTCTTTGAACTTTGAGAGGGTTACATTACGTGCAGAATTAGTCTGTGGGATGGAAAGCTCATTCCAGTTCTTTCTCACTAGTCCCTGCCTACTGACCTTGAATCTTCTAGAATAATCCAACATGAGATTTCGTACCAATGTAGTGAACCGTACAGCATTGGCAGCAGATATACCCTTATGTTTTCGAATGCTTTCTAGCTCTGCTTTCACATCAGAGGTTATTGTTCTTCGCATTCGGCTGATGAGACCTGGTTCGTTGCACCAATTGTTACGAATTGCCGCATGACACATCATGGTCACCAAGTACCATTGATGGATAAGCATACGAGTGTGACGGGCATGTTTGTCTATAAATTGAACTTTTTTTTTTGTCCTTTCAGGCTCACTACGCGTTAAAGGAATCGTAATGGTATCTTCATTTGCTGATTCATCACTGTTTTCTGGCAACAAATCGTGAGATCCTGGAATATTCTGAGTGTCTATATCTGCTCCTGGGTTTCCTATATCAATATCCTCAAAATCATCACTATCATCTGCGTTATCGGTATCATCAGGAGCAGTATCTGTATTTGGCATATCAGCTTTAGTTTCTTCATTTAAAGTTCTAGCAACACGGCGTTTTTTCCGAGATATACCAGCGTTCACTGCAGATGTATCAGTACTATTGTCATGTTCCTTGACATGGTCCCGAAGGAGTTGCGTGTAATGACGGCTAGACATGGCATCTACAATGTTCGCGATGTTTCGCATCTTCAATAGAGAAGATTTAAATAAGAACTCCAGAGATGTTACAGGATCTCGCGCTGTGCGGGAGATGGAACAGCGGTATCTGGCGTTTAGGTATTTTGGGTACCGTACGACGTAAGGGACGACTATTGGGACTATTAGAAGTACGACAGTATCATTTTCAAAGACTCCACGATCAAAACCACAGACATTTGTTCAAACAAAAGAATAGGAAGATACAAGTATATAAAAAGACGTCGATGGACCTCAGTCCAAGCATTGAAGATTTTTATGTCGAACTTGATTGTTTGAGAAGAAATGTTCCTTTTAGTGTTGCACTTCATTTGCCTACTAGGTATAAAAAGGATATGATGTTTGAAGTGATTTTGTATGGGATTCTTAGTTCTACTGTGGATATGAATATGGTGAAGCAACATATGAGTATTACCAAAAGCAATGTGAAGGAAGCTGAAATAAGATATGAGAGTAGTTTAAATCAGAAAACGATAATGTTTAGAAGAGTTTATAGAGAGCTTACCGGAAGAGAACATACTTCTACTACTGCGATAGAAGAAGTTCAAAACATAACAAAAGAAGGTACACAGGAGATTATAGAAGTGGGAAATGATAATAATGGCAAGGTAAGTAATGTTGAAGATAAATCGAATGCGAGAGAAACTAATGGATTTGAAAAAAGCTCAGATAACTACCATTACTGTGAAGAACAACTTGATATTAAAAACAAAGAGCTATTCAGACTCTGTTGGAACTGTCTTGTTGCTTTAAAGGGAAATATAAACATGGTTCCCTTTATCAAATCCTTAACCTCAAAAACCGTTACAGAATCCTGCGATGCACTCACTTACCAAACAAATATTCCAGGAATTGTCACGAGAGACATAATTGCTAGGAGCCCGAAAAACAAGCATGAATTTGGTTTACAGCTTGATTTGTGGTATACTTTCTTCAAGGAAATATCCCTGGCTACTTCTAAATCTTCCAGGATGAAATTAATATTCGAGTCTTTACTCAAAAACTGTGCCAAGTATAGAAGAGATAAACTTCAGGAATTCATTACCACCACATGTAACAATCTAAAGGAATGCAATTTGGGTAGCGATTTAGTTTCATATAAGGCTGTGACTCAGTTTAAGTTTACTGATGACTATATAAACGAATTAATCTGGAAGATGGCGCTAGGTCACTTTGAGACAAACTGGGGTGTTCCTGGAACATCTCATTCGATTCTTCTGGCTCAACAGTACCTTGTAAGTCAGTTGGGAAATAGCGAAGAAAAGCCTAATATCAACTTCACAGGTCGACTCGGAGTGGTGCTAGCGCTTTCAAGGTATCATTCAATGCAAGCACAGCGATTGTTGGATAGTGCAAAGCAGACTACTGATTTCAGCGTTTTAAGTAATAATGAAAAAGTCAGATTTAATTTTGTCAATATGATGCTAACACAGGATTATGACCAGCTTATGACGATATTTAACAGCATTGAACCAACACCGCTTGTTTGGCTAGCATTTATCAAAAAAATAAGACAGTTTGGATTGCTTACTATGTACCGTTCAAAAGACATTCTAAAGTTGGTCATCAAGCAAAAGATGTTGACTAAAACAATTATGAGCCATTTGTTTGTACAATTCAGACAGATTGGAATGATGAGTGAAGTTATATACATTTTGCAACAAAATGGCTTGTTTTTGTATTATTTACCATTCTTGAGAATGGAGTATATGGTAACACTTTATCTAGAGCCCAAGGTAGACCGACCTAGATTGAACATGCTTGGTATAAATGCAAGCTCATACGAAGATATTAATAGTTCAAGTTCTGGCCAGCAGCTCAAAGAATCTGAAAGAGAAATGTCTTACAAGGCAGCACGGTTGCTCTACAACTCAGCACAAGTCAAAGACATTTACTACATTGGAAAAATGCTAAATGGAGAAAGTGTGGTGCATCCCAAGGAAGTTTATCAACTCTACAAAGAAGAATTAATGGACCAAGATCCCAACGAAGACTGTCTTGTGGGGTTGGTACGAGCATCAATGGCAATAGATGAAGAAGGGCACCCTTTTATTTGGAACAGAAACCTCTATGCTCCACAAATTGCAATCCATGAAGTCAAGAAATATGTCTTTCAGAACGAGGTTTTCTTCACAGATGTTGCTTGGAGACAGTATATTAAGATGTTAAAGCAGTATGACTACGTTTCTGAGCTAGCAGATGTACTTAGACATTGGGAAACAAGCAAATTTGAGCCTGAAGCACCAACTTTGCTAGCATTGATGAAAGCATTCCCACGGGACTTTGCTGTGAGATACATAGAGCATTGCCGTAAGGTGGCACCAAGTAAACCAAACCGAAGCATGGCCAGCTGGCCGTGGCCATCGGTTGCAGACATGTAGATAGTGTAATATAGAATATTTAGATACTTTTTAGCTTGAAGTTTATGTATCTTATAGACTTTTATAACACTTTACCTCTATAACTTTACAAGACACTTTTGTAAATGATATCAGGCACTGAAAAATTTAGTACATTTGGTCACGTAGGAGTAAATATCAAACTGATTAGGATCATGTTGAAGTATTTGTAGTGAAAGTTTCTTTTCGGGTTCTAAGACTAATATGGACTTCAAGCAAACTCTATGAAGGATATTTCTGTGTTCTTTGGATTACACAGATTAAAAATCAAAATCACCAAATTTATATCACGTGCCATTTTCAAAGGTTAGCAATTGCTGGATTATGATAACTTCAACAAAGTTAAAGAGCTATAAACCTTATAAACTATCGTTTGCAACCCAGATCTATTCCCAGGGAGGTCCTAGCCCCACATTACCCGGAGGCAACCCGGAACCGGCTACCCCAGAGTCCGTAGCCAATAAGAAATTGTTTTGAGTCGCATTCATTCACACCAATAAACTCTGAAACTTTCATTCAGAACCCATGTTAAGAAAACAATTCCCCAAGCTTGTATCCAGAATGTCCTCTAGAGGAATCTCCAGTACCAGAGTTGAAACCGATGCCTTCGGTGAGATTGAAGTAGACTCTTCCAAGTACTACGGAGCCCAAACCGCCAGATCAAAGATGAACTTCAAGATCGGTGGTCCTGCTGCTGTGATGCCTACTCCAGTTGTCAGAGCTTTTGGTGTTTTGAAAAAGGCAGCTGCCATTGTCAACGAAGAACTCGGAGCTTTGGACCCAAAGTTATCTGCTGCTATCCAACAGGCTGCTACCGAGGTTGCTGAAGGAAAGTTGGACGATCACTTTCCTTTGGTTGTGTTTCAAACCGGTTCTGGTACTCAAAGTAACATGAACGCTAACGAAGTCATCTCAAATAGAGCCATCGAGATCTTGGGTGGAGAATTGGGTTCCAAAAAACCAGTGCATCCTAACGATCACTGTAACATGTCCCAGTCTTCTAATGATACCTTCCCAACTGTGATGCACATCGCTGCTGTGACTGAAATTTACACCCACTTGCTTCCAGAGTTGACCAAATTGAGAGATTCTTTGGCTGCCAAGTCTGATGAATTCAAGGACATCATCAAGATTGGTAGAACCCATTTGCAAGATGCTACTCCTTTGACCTTGGGTCAGGAATTCGGTGGTTACACTCAACAGCTTACCAACGGTATTGAAAGAGTAGAAAGAACTCTTCCAAACTTGCAATACCTTGCTCAAGGTGGTACTGCTGTTGGTACTGGTTTGAACACCAGAAAGGGATGGGATGTCAAAATCGCTGAAAAAGTTTCCAAGTTGACTGGATTTCCATTCTTGACCGCACCAAACAAGTTTGAGGCCTTAGCTGCCCATGATGCTATTGTGGAAGCTTCTGGTGCTTTGAACACTGTTGCTGTGTCTTTGTTCAAGATTGCCAACGATATCAGATACTTGGGTTCTGGACCAAGATGTGGTTATGGTGAGTTGTCTTTGCCAGAAAACGAACCAGGTTCGTCTATTATGCCAGGTAAGGTCAACCCTACCCAAAATGAAGCTTTGACTATGGTTGCGGCTCAAGTGTTCGGTAACCACTCCACCATTACCTTTGCTGGTGCCTCTGGTCAATTCGAATTGAACGTCTTCAAGCCAGTGATGATTTCTAATTTGTTATCTTCTATCAGATTGATTGCTGATGGTGCCAACTCCTTCAGACTCAACTGTGTAGATGGTATTGTTGCTAATGAGGAAAAGATTACCAAGACTTTACACGAATCCTTGATGTTGGTTACTGCCTTGAACCCTAAGATTGGTTACGATGCTGCTTCCAAGACCGCCAAGAATGCTCACAAGAAGGGTTTGACTTTGAAGGAATCTGCTTTGGAATTGGGTGTTTTGTCTGAAGAAGAGTTCGACGAATGGGTTAAGCCTGAAAAGATGATTGGTCCTAAGGATTAGATTATCTCTAGTATCTTGCACCGACTTTATATTTATATATATTTCATTTTATCTGTAATTTTCTGTTATGTGGCGAATGAGTGTTTATTTCTTAGCGGTTTGGGTTTTTTTGGATTGTATTAAATGTTCTTATAAGTGCACTTAATCTAGTTGACGTTTACTTTGGTGCCTTGCATTGGCAATTGAACCTAATCTACAATCAGTAACTCCAGTACATTTCTGAGCTTACGTGCTCACAAAAGAAACCAGTTGTTATAACCAGGTGCTTGAAAACATAGCAATACTCAGTCCATAACATCAAGCCAGATAACTACTCCAGAGTATTAAAACACTGGTATTGTCATACCTTTGTTGTAGATAAGGCCCAGGAACAGTGCGAAACAAATTCAAGATGGTTGTTTCAACCAACAAGTCCAACACATACGTATATGAGCATGGAGAGCGAAAGATTATAGACCCCGTAGTAGCACGTCTCAAAGAGGCAAGAAGGATGGAAAAAGAGAAGAAAGAAGTGGAGCTTCGTCAGAAAAAAGGACTTCCACCAAAACCAAAGAAATCTACAATTCCAGTAAGGACCTCTGGAAACGCCAATCTTCCTAAAAAGAAGGAACCGAAGCCAAAGAAAGTGATCAAGGAAGTAACCAGGTTTGAAAGAAGGCCTCCACCGAAAAAAATGAACTTTAATGACTTGATGAAGAAGGCTGGTACAATTGACCAAAGCAAGTTGTCTATTTCGTTCAAGGCAAAATCCAAGTCACCTGAAAATAAGCCCAGGATGCCTTTGAAACTGAAATCATCATCTCAAGTACAGAATAGAGTTGATAAAGCCGATAGAGTGCAGAAAGTGCACTCAAAAACATTAAGAGAAACACAAAAACCAGACATAACGCATATTCCAATTCCTAGCAGAAAGCCCTCAGAGAAACTCGCTGCCAAACTCAAGCAAAACAAGGAAAAGAAAGAAGCAATAGCCCCAGACTCAGATTTAGATTCGTTCATTGAATCAGAGGAAGAGGTGGACGTAGGATACGACCGTGACGAAATTTGGGCCATGTTTAACAAAGGAAAACAGAGACCAGAAGTCTACTACGACGACGACTCTGACATGGAGGCTACTGGAGCAGAAATCTTTGATGAAGAGTTCCGTTCGAGGAAAAGAGCTGAAATCGAAGATAGAAAGGAAGCAGAAGAAGAGCAACGGCGTGCAGAACTTAAGAGGAAGCGATTACAGAGATAGAGATGAGAATTTTGGAATCATATAAGATATAAAGGTCTGAAATTACATAGAGGTCACCATTGAAGTAATCATGATATCACAGAGAGCTTAAGGTTGGCTTTAAGATGGTAGCTATAAGATTTATCACGAGGCTTTTGAGACTTGGAATAGAATTTATTGAAGATCCATCAAGAAATTCTGTGAATGGTTTCTTGAACCATATAAATCTCAAATAATACATCATAACAAGTAAATACTAAATTATAAATGGTAAAATTGTAATTATTCTAAACCGTAAACCAAAATCATTAACCTTAAATCATAAATCACGTACGTTTAATCAATAAAACGAGCTACAGCAAAAACATATCAAATGAGATCAAATGAGTCATAGAATTCCTATAACATTCAAGCAATGACGGCAGTAGAAATTGTTTTTTGCAATCACCACTAAATCAAAGTATATCATCTTTATCATACAAAATCGCATCGCATGTCTAAAGTGTTACAAAACGAGTTCAAAAACGACCTCAAAACCATCAAAAAAGAACTCAGGAACGACGCTTACAACATCAAAAACAGACTTCTCAGCATAGTTCATGACGAAGAGTTCGTAGCAAACATCCAGGATCTATATGGGCTTCCTCTAGTTCCCAATGAAAGATGTGGACTATGGTACGTCAAACCTCAAAATTACAGGGTGTCTTGCTATTTCAAATCTACTGACGGACACACAAACGAGTGGCTGTTCTCATACCGTAGACTCAACCAGCACATTATACCTGTGATAGAGAAGCATGATGGGATATTGGTGGTCGATTCTACTAGAAAAGGAAAGTTGATGCCAGATGCTCTCACAAAGACGATTCCAATCTGGTGTGCAGTTTTAAATAGCGTCAAGTTCGAGGACGAAGAGATGAGTGAATTTGAAGCACTCAAGGCAGATAATTGGCTCAGGACCCCATTTTTAATCCCTGAAAACGAAAAGAACGAAATTAGAAAAAGGATTCCTGGTTTTGTCAAGGAGGTGAAGCGGTTGAATCTTTTTACAAAGGAGTCGTTACCTTTTACAAAACCGTTAATACCGTTCTGGGTATATCCAGGGCGGTCAAGCATCCCAGAATTAGGCGTGGAACAACACAAATATCACCTGGTAGTATGTTTGACTGCATCAAGTGCAAAACTCACCACCATAAGAATTGGAAACGAGGTTGTTTCATATATTCAAGGTTCAGCCGATGACCATGAGCTCTGGGTAGGAGATTTATGTGGAGGAAAACTTGATGCTGGTATCTTTTGGCATGTGTATCCTAAGATAACAGACGTTTTGACTAATGAGCAGCTAATTAGCAAAATCAACAGTATTTATGCGGCTAGTGCTAACGATATCAAGACAGAAGAGAAAGAAATACACTGTGTGAAAGAAATTATATCTTTTGGAAAGGTGAGCGACTCACAATATCATGGATACGACAGCGTGGTACTTCTTTCCACCAAATCAATAGCAGTTCCAAAGAATACAAAACTATTCCATTACAAATTAGAATCAAGTAAAAAAGGGTCCAAGCAATTAAGAGAGGTCCTTCCACAGTGTATTCCACAATTAACTGGCACCACCCTCGTATTATGTGACACAGGAAAAGATTTGTGTGTAGGTGTGGTTCTAGCATATCTATGCGTTTATTTTGAATCAGACTTCACACCTAAAAAACTGAAGACAAATAAAGACACCGTGAAGCAGTTTTTAAACCAGATAAACATGGTGCATAGCACAAATCCCACCAGAAACACCCTTCAGAGTGTGAATACATACGTGATGGCTGGAAATTCGGAGGTATGATTTGATGGATTTGAATCCAGTCCGACATATAGACGTATTACATAATTCTCAATATACTTTTTTGGATTTTGACAGAAACTCTCCTGAGGTGTTGAATCTACTATGAAGTTCTTGGTTCTTCCTGGATACCTACAGTCCGGTAAGACTCTCGCCCAGAAAGGGTCGACGTTTCGTAAACTCATGACCAAAATGAACTACGAATTGGAATTCATAGATCCACCAATGGTAATCAATTCCTATACTGAATTACCTTTCAGTTTAGGAAGTACAGACGAAGAAAGTGCTCCAAAATGGGCAGAGATAGTCGAGGCAGGCAATAACCGATGCTGGTTCCAACATGATGACGTCAAAGGCTACGTTGGATTCGAAGACTCTTACAATTGGTTGGTACACCACTTGAAGGCCAATGGACCTTATCATGGAATTATAGGGTTCAGTCAAGGGGCTGGAATTCTGTTGACTGTGTTGAATAACCCGGAATTCAACTTCAAAACCTGCATCTCGTTCTCAGGCTTTTGTTTTACGGTACCTTGTGATCCTAGCTACGACAGGGTGAACATCAATTATCAGATAGAAGATGCAAAGGTATATGCCGAAAAGAACGTCATCAATCCAATCTACACAAAGTATTACGAAAATCCACCCAACACAAAGGTGTACAATGTATTTGGAGCCAATGATATGATAGTTCCAAAGGTGAGATCTAGTTTTATCACACATACCTTTGACAATGTAGAAGAATTGCAGTTTGAAGGTGGCCATATGATCCCAAATAAGAAGCCATTCTTGAAGGACTTTCTTGACAAGTTACAAGCAACCTTGGCGCAATAATAAAACATTTATTTCTTTTCGGCTATTTCCACTACTTTTATTCCAGATCGTGTTATCTGTTTTTAAGCATGTAGTCATTTATAGAGTATTTTTTATTGCCGGGTATTAAATCTTATTTAAAAAACTTTATTTTTTATTGTGTTTTTCGTGTATTATTCGTCACATTCCTTCTTCGGTTGTCCAAACTTGATTATTTTTTACTAATTCCATGCTGGCAATCTAACATTTATACCCCGAACCATATTTCCGAGGGTAGCACTCGACATTCAAGCTTTCATCCAGTATGCTAGTGTTTTGCATAACCAAGGAATTGAACCCACTGCGGTGTTAATCTCTCTAGGTAGGATAGACCTGGTGTTTCACTAGTCAGGATTGTGCATACAAGGGCATCGGAATCACACCATTTAAACAGTATTCAGCAAGATGTGGTCGATCCTGGATAAAGTGCCGACTACTATTCTCTATGATATCTACTAGGACAGGTGTTTTGAAACTAAGGCCACTTTGCATGAAAGCTTATTACGCCTTACTCCTGAACTAATTAGGAAGTCGTGTCGATTTGTATCGTCTAAATATTATGTGGTATTGTTGATATTGGGTTCTACTAACCGTAATAGGATGATTGGCATGAACTCCAACCTAGATGCAGATTTGAAACTAACACTTGTGCATAACGCATGCTTTTTACTGTCCAAACTCCGAAGGAGACAACAAATGTCATCCTTGGGTTCATTATCGAATTGGAGTTGCACACCCCCAAAGCCTTTATTACTCACAATAAGCACGAAATAAACACTTTGAATACACAATACATTTGAATAGCAATGAAAACCCAATAAGTATAACTTCATGTCATGACACGGTACTCAATACCACATTCATAAGTGCAAAAATCCCTCAATTGAAAGCTTTTTGGTGAAGTTAATCCATTTACATGTATTTGCTTATTCATCCCGGATAACCAAAGAGTTTGAAGCATGCGTATTATTTAAGCAATAGATTACGTTATATGAGACAAATCAAATCTAGATGAAAATAATCAGTATAAAAATCCATCTTCATTGAGTTATCTATTGAAAATGTTCTCCTCCCATTTCCATATATCACTGTCTTCATGATTCTCTTGAATATTCAAACATACAAAGTGGATTCGAATTGTCAACACCTACTTTTCTCTGGTACCAGTTTTGAAACCTGAAAATCTCAAAAATTTCAAAGATGAATAGAAAGGAAGTTCCAGCATGGATGAAAAAAGACAAGTACGCTAAGTACGGAACCAGAGAAGCCACCGAACATAAGGATGACAGGTACGCAAAGTATGGTGTGGACACCGAAGATAGATTGGAAAAGCTTCGAAAACCAGAAAAAAGAAAAATCAGGGAAGACAAAGACGACTATGAAACAGGCAGCTATGCCAGAAAAAGACACGAAGAAAGTCCAGATACCGAGAAAGAAAAAACTCCTGAAACCGAAGAAACAGATGAATTAGAGCTTCAAGCATATTCCAATATTAACTCCACAAATCCTCTGAGTGGTTACTACCAGACGTTCCAAAGTAATATCAAAAGAGAAGGAAAAGATATCAATGCCATCATCAGAACTCATTACAACCAAAGAACTTACCAATCCAAACACCAGGGTCACAGACAAAACTCACCCATTATCAAATTACGTAATTTCAATAATATCATTAAGTACATGTTGCTTGGAGACCATTGCAAGAAGATTGATGGGAAGTTCAGACTCCTTGATTTATGCTGTGGAAGAGGTGGAGATTTAAACAAAATGGAGTTTATCCAACTTGACGAGTATATAGGTATTGACATCAGTGATGGTTCTATTCGTGAAGCCTTTAGTCGTTACAATAAGAACAAGAAAAGATTTATAACCAACTACAGAGATTCCAAGAAGTTCAACTTTGAGAGCTTTTTTGCTACAGGTGATGTGTTCAACAACACAGTTCCAGAGATTTTGGAGCCAAATTTTCCAGGAATTATTGAAAACTTATTTCCTGTTGATAATGTGAGTGTGCAGTTTTCACTTCACTATGCATTTGAGACAGAAGCCAAAATCAGATGTCTTATCAACAACGTTTCAAAAAGTTTGAAGCCGGGTGGTAGATTCGTGGGTACTGTTCCGTCCTCCGACTTCATCAGACATAAAATCAAGCAAATTGACCCTGAGCTGGAGGAGTATTCTTTCGGAAACGAGTTGTACCAGGTGAAATTCCACAAGAAACCACCTTTCGATGGTGATTTCACTGAACAGCCATTTGGAAACGGATACAATTACAGTTTGAAGGACGCCATCGATGATGTTCCCGAATACGTGGTTCCTTTTGAAACTTTAAGAAGAATCTGTGAAGACAACCAGTTGGTGCTCAAGGTGAAAAAGAACTTTATTGAGTTTTTCAACCAGGGTATTCCAAAGTATTTCAAAAAACTTAATAATCATCTTATTCAAAGTATAAAACGTTCAGACGGAAAGTATGGTGTCGAGGGTCTGGAAAAAGAGGCAGTGGAGTTTTATTTGGCCTTTGTATTCGAGAAGATTTGAACCAACTAGTCTCCCTGTATCTTTGGATAGGCAATTATTTGACCTTGCTCGTAAATCAACCTTATTCTACAATCATTACACTATTAATTAAGAACAATACCTTGCTTTGTTCCCGCCTTAGTTCCCAGGTTTGTCTCGCTCAAAAAATTTAAAGAAAAAACGACTAATTAAGTGGATCTACCAAGCAACTCAATTGAATGGGTACAATGTTCTCCACAGCAGGTTACAACCACGTGAACTGCTTCCTATCTTTCTTCGGATAAACAGGACATAAGAAGACAAAAATTAAACTTTCACACCAAAGAACCACGAATCTTCATTTCAGTTGGGAAAAAGGTCTGATTATATATCTAGATGCTTGATTGCTTCGTACTCGTGACTCTACTGGGATTATAAGCTGACCAAGGGACCTTATTGAAGCAAGGACAAAGACTATTTATCATTTGATTTAGTCAAGAAATTTCGGGTAGAAAAGGCATTTGTAGATCCAGGAGTTCAGCTACTAATAAATATACGAATGGTTAGTAATTCACCACCAAATTTAGCAATGACAAGCGAAAAATACAACCTGAGTTCTTACTAGTGATATAATCATACATAATGAAATTCCTTACATAAAAGGTGTTTCGCAGTTAGAACACCTGGCTTAATATGCATTTACCTTACACCTCAGCAAATGCAAGTGGAGAAACTAATTCAGCAACATAAAGAAAATTTTCTTGAATGAAGGCATAATAAGCAAGGTATTGTAAGAACTTAAAATACAATCAAATGAATTTTGAGTTCTGACCTCATATATACTACGTACTTATTTCCATCCCAGCTTCGCGAGTGTGAAAATAATTCCATTACGAAAAACCAAGAAATAGGTTTGACGCCCCGCGCGATCTACAACATGTCTAGACGGCATGCATATTCCATCCGAAGTGCACCAAACCTAAAACAGTTACGGTATATGCGAGCTTGAATGCAGATTGGGCTTTATTGTATTGTGGAACCGCCATATTAGACACTAGTTGAAGGTTGCATTACCTTTATGGAAAAGTATAGCTGAGATATCTTAAAGGGGACCTTTTCCGATGTTCGCCGAAAACGGTCAATAGGAACTTACAGGGGTTTAGTCAGGTGATGATTTTAATATATTCTTGGAGCATTCAACAAGGTGAAACACCAAGGAGACGCATGGAAGCTTGAATTCAAGTTCAAAGTTAAGAAAGCTAGCTATAGTGTAACAAGGTTTAAAGCTAATCGATGTAAGATTTAAATACCTTAAAGTGCAGCACACCTGTTGTGACGCTGGTTGAATGGGAGATGTCGTTGACACATGAAAAGGTGATTGAGGATTTCTAGAAATGGTTAGGGTATATACTTAGTGCGTTTTAGTACAGGTTAGTACAGTGAGAGGCAACACACAAAAGTCTATGTTCAAGAGGTTTTGATGGTTTTAGACATTGAATCAGTAGCCCGATTAGCATTTATAAAGACCTAGTAAGCTTGGATACAAAGAGATAGCCATAAGGACACATATGAACAATACTATGAGAACATACCACCTGCAAATCATAACATCTGCAATCCCAAAACGGATTCTATATGTTGCCAGTCAGAATTATGGCATGCACTTGCGTCAATATCAAGACATAACTAGGCTAGACTTGTCTCAAAAGCTCTTTAACCATGCAACATGCAATGTACAGGAGCTCGAATTATTGGAAACAACGCCTGTTTTATCGGGATGATCAAGAGCCCTTTACAACTTCTTCTACGCTCATTTCGCTTGTCTTTTTCGGAGTTTCTTTTTGGTTCTCTCGTTTTAATTAATGGTTATTTTCTTGATTTTTTTTTATTTTTTTGACGTCTGCCAGTTTGGCCCGATTCCTAATCTGTGACTATAAAAGGTTTTCAATCCCTTAATCCATTACTTTCGGTAAAGGTTTCGTTGCATATTGCGTACCGCTAGTTATATCCTAGAATGGAATGAATTATGATCATCAGAATGATAAGAAGGTTTCCATAGACCTGGTATTGAACCAGAAGACAATATCGAACCAGGCTGTGCGGGGAACAATCTCTGGTGAAGAAGAGACAACGCATAGCACCAATTTAGTGAATGGTCAGAATACACAGAATACACAGAGCATACAAAGCATACAAAGCATACAGAACACACAAGACTTGCACAACAATAGCTTGCAGAACCAATCCAATGTCTTAGAATCAGCGGTTAGTCCCCCAAACATAAATAATACCATTGTTCGCCAAAGTGAAGATTACGAAAGCTATTACGAAGAGATCAAACCTGGCCGCAGATTTAGACGAAGATACAACCAGATCATAAGAAAGTATTCTTGTCCGTTCCCAGGATGCAACAAATCATACGGAAGCTTGAACCATCTAAATACCCATATTGTTACCAAAAAGCATGGACAAAGAAAGCTGAAACTGGATTTTCAGAATGAGGATATGGAGTACAATACCGGAAACTACTGGTATGGACTTCAGCCCAACATGCATAGGTATCCATATTATTATTATGTTAGAAGGAATGAGCCGGTTGTGGGATTTATGCCTTCTAATATGTCCAATGTTGGACCTGGAGTGCCACACAATATGGCTGCATCTGCGCCTCCCGTTGGACCAGCTGGTGTAACTCCCAATGTACCTGCAAACATACCCATTTCTAATGTTCCAGGTATTTCTGGAGTTTCCACAGTCTCTGGAATGGCTAACATCGGGATTCCTGGGGTGGTTTCCGGTCCCATACCTGGTCCTGTTCCTAGTCCCATACCTGGTCCTATGGCTGGTCTCATGACTGGTCCCATGGCTGGTCCCATGGCTGGTCCTGGTACAATACAACCTACTGGTATTCGAGGCCAAATGGTGCTGCCTAAGCAAATGATGGTCCCCATGAATGATATGAATCCAATGGTTGGTACTGTTCCTGTACCTTATCTTCCAATGATAAACGGAACGAATGGCGTAAACATGTTGCCGTTAAACCCCACTAATGTGGCAGATGACACTGTGGTGTTGCCTCCAATTAAGAGGCCTTAATGTATTATATGCAAATATTTAGAGTGGTATAAGATGAGTAAGTAATATTTCTATGATGTAGATATTGGTTTAATACACCAGCGTAACAGGTGAAGCTCGAGGGATCCTAGAGCTAGACTTGAGTGAAGCTACAGAGCTTGCTTCATACTCAGCAGTAGTTGTGGTACAGATGTCGTGCTTTTAGTAGGAGCTTTGTAGTTGTATGATTTTTGTAGGTTTAGTACTTCTTTTGTAGTCTTAGCACTTCTTTTGTAGTCTTAGTACTTCTTTTGTAGTCTTAGCACTTCTTTTGTAGTCTTAGCACTTCTTTTGTAGTCTTAGCACTTCTTTTGTAGTCTTAGCACTTCTTTTGTAGTCTTAGCACTTCTTTTGTAGTCTTAGCACTTCTTTTGTAGTCTTAGTATGAGTTTTGTGGTTTAGTAGTACTCTTCTGAATAATACTTAGAACAAAAAAACCCATTACAGAGATAACTACGGCTTTAATCAAGAGTAACAAGCATATGAATAGTTAAATTTTAGCGTCACTTGATTGTGCATAGAAAATAATGACCTACTAATAGTAGGGCAAAGTACCAAGAAATCAAGACCAAGAGAGTAGGAGTACCAGGAAGTCAACATAGAAAGTACTAATTGAAACAAATTTAGGAATAGCAATTGTTTAGAAGAGTAGTAAGCGGGTCAATAAGAGCTAAACAATAATTCCCAAAAAGAATTCCATCAAGTATTCAAGAAACCAATCTTGTAGCATGATAGGAACACCTAAAGAATAATACTCTGAGCACAGCCAAGGGTTATAATAAGAACAAAAGTAGAAGCAATTTGTGTAGCAGACTTTTCTTCCCTTAAGGATCAAATATGTGCATGAATCATTGCAGCTCCTTGCAGAATTAAGTGAGGTGTTCAAAGTACAAATTTGCCTTCAAGTGCTACTTTCTGTTTTCTGGGAAGCAGATAGTTCAACTTGTGTCAATTCTAAGTTATTTTGTTATCGTTAATTTGCAGTTCTATCCATTGAAGTTGCACTTCATAAATTAACTTTCTGAATTCCATATACCCCTTGTAATCGGGAATAAGCCTCAATGCCTTTTGGTGATACCATACGAACAACTAAATCCAGGATTATCCCTAATATTCTCTATAAAAAAGGTTCCAGGAGGTGCTATTTCTTTAATTATGTACGTTTGTTTGGTCACAATGTTCAAGGGTTGTTTGTCAATTTGTTTGGCATTCATTGTACTGTTAAATTCTACCTCGACGTCAACTTTGAACCTAAACTTTAAAAAGCCCATTTTCTGTTGAAACAAAGTAATAAAATGATTCAAGTCACTTGATAAAGCTCTAAAGATACCATTAACAGGTTTCTGAAATAAAAAATCTAAATATAAGCTCGATAACTCCGGAAACTTAAATGTAAATTTTCAAACATCTGAAAATCAGATTTCACGTCGAACAAAGAATATTGTTTCTGTTTATTTCGTAATGGTAGCCCAGCTTCTAGAATCTTTGCATGGCTATTGTTATTAGTTCAAGCTCTTAGTCCAACCCTGTGTAAACCAAGCTCATGCATTTAAGCACTTTTCACTTCGGTAATATCCTAATTAGTCCCATTACGAGCTGTGGATGTTTTTTTGGTTATTTTAGCTTCGTTAATGCTGGAGGAAAATTGCAGTTTAGGTTTAGTACTTTCGTATATCGTTACTTGGTTTCATATGCTCTTGAATACTGTTTTTATCCTTTTGATCCGGCGGGTTTAGCTGAATCCGGCAGCTGAATAAGATTTCCAGTCTTCTTTGCAAGGGTACCTTCAGTGCCCGGGATAAAATCATTGCAAGAGCTCGGTACCTTTAAGAATCAATTGTTAAGCAATAATGGAACGTATTTGATGGTACAAATATTGTGTAGCGAAGTAGCGATACATGAACAAGAATGAAACTACGAACACAAGTGTAAGCACTAAAGCCAAAAGCACCAATACTGTAGATATCAATTTATACTTCAATTTGTATTTAGATCTTGCCTAAACTTACCTAATTCAATTCTTATTGCATATTTCCAAATTGTTATGAAATCCAACATCTAATCGGAACTAACATGTTATAACCAAATGAGATGAGTTCTGCAAAGACAGACCGTTCACGGTTGAAACAAGTCTTAATGATGGTAGTTTTTGTCTTTCCAATTCAAAGTTCAACGTCTTGTGATATTTAATGGTGGGGACCTGAAAACAAACACAGCAATAAAAGCAAAGAATGATAAAGATACAGAGTAAAGAAAAGACAGGCGAAGACAGACTAATTAATAGAGTAATGAAGACCCAAATTAATAGAGGAATAAAAACATAAAGTAATAACCATAAAAATTAACAACAAATTCAAAGTGATTCATGTTTACATATAACTATTGCTTAAAATCCATAACTACCAAGGGACTATTGTACTAAAGTTGATATTTCTTTGCTTACCTTTCGAATATCAGTTCCTATACCAATTTTCTGATCTCAAGACAGCTCAACATACAATTTTTATTCAATAGTAGTTCATCTAATCAAAAATTCATCTAGAATTGAATTCCTACTAGCCTCCTAAAATATAATACTATTATTTTCATGACCACTCAAAAACCGTGATTGAATCTAACCTTACATATTTGAATCAATAAAAATCGCGAACATGCAACATAAGAAGAAGAGACTCACGCTTCAGGAGCGGTTGGCATTGGCTGCTGGGAGAAAAGAATCTCCTGATGCTGAGTCCAAGAGTGATACGGAATCGAAAAATGAATCGATTAACAATGGAACTGTGGAGAAGGACAATGAAACTAGCACCGAGAAAGAACCTGAAATGAACAACGAGAATTCTTCAGAACCAGAAAGTGGTGATGAATCTGCGAAAAATGAAGAACCAGCTTCAAATGAAGAACCAGCTTCAAATGAAGTACCAGGTGAAAATGAAACGTTTCCCAAAAAGGTTGATACCGAAGAACCATCACCAAGGGAAGATTCATTAAAAAATGACGACTTCATGGTTCAACAAGCACTAATGATATCCAATAAAAACCTTGAATTGCAACTTGCAAAGGCTAAAAAAGAAATAGAGAGTATGAAATCAAATAGAAGTGCAGACGAACTAAAGAAAAAAGACGAAACTATCCAGCAATTGCTCCAAGAGGGAGAACAGCTTTCGATAAAGGAATTGAAGCTCAATGAGACTATCAAAAAGCTCAAGACTGCCAACCAGGACCTCGAAGAAGCTGTTTCTGAGCTCAATGTAAAAATTGAAGACGATATCCTGAAAATCACAGAAATTGATGCCATGTTGAAGCGATTCTCGTTGTCATCGGTTCAGGAGTTAGTAGAGTCGTACTCCAGATTAAAGCTGTTTGAAGGCGACAGTTCGAAGCTCAAGAGCGCTGTTAAAGAAATAGAAGAAACAAAAGCTTTATTGGAAAAGAAATCTCGTGATTTCAATGAGTTGAATATCCAGTTTGACCTTCACAAACAAAACACGAGAGTAGAAGTTCAGGCCAAAGACGACGTCATCTCCAGTCTTAAGAAAGAGATCAAGTTGACGAAAAACAGTAATAATGAGGAGTTGTTGCGGTTGGAAAACAAAATAGAAGAGTTGATGGTGAGCTCTAACCTTGACACTGAAACCAGCGACTCAGATTCCGTCAAACTTGGAGTGTACAACACTCTCAAAAACGAATTCATCAGGTCCAAGGAGAACTGGAACTTGATAGAGATTTCTTTGAATGCTAAAATTTCAGACTTGGGCTCAGTTGTGGATATGATGAAGAAAAGCAAGCTTCAGAGTGTGAACGAAATGAAAGCATTGCGTGATGTGATTCGATTCAAAGAAGAAATTGTAGCCAATAAAGAATCTGAATTGGCAGATCACAATACTAAGACGTTAAAATTGCAAGCAGAACTTGAAAACTCGCTAGAAGAGTTGGCATTAAGTAATTCAAAACTTGACAAGATTAACACCATATACAACAACGAGAAGAACACTCTCAACACAAAGGTTAAACTGTTGGAATCAAAGATCTCACATCTAGAAGCAAAGATAGAACAACTAGAAAATATGGATTACCAGCTTAATGCACCACCTGTTACACCAACCAATGGAATATTCAATCATACTTTTTCGTCATCACATTCGTTGGAAATGGACCAGGCATCAAATGCATCGGATATTACTGCTCAAATAAGCGACAGGAATGTCTCAGAGACCAACATATCTGCCCTTAATATTTCGCTCAATAGTTCAGGAAGCGTTGTAGGAAATTTCAATTCTACTTCCCATTCATTCCAACTCATCAACAAGATGACATCTTCCGTCAAAAACTTGAAAATCGAAATCAACAGCTTAAAAGATGAAAACAGTAGGTTGTTGAACGAAAAGGAAGAGTTCCAACGCAAGTACTTGGAGATATCTAAGAACAGTAACAGAATAGATGAGTTCAGGAACGAGGTGGAGTCTTTACAGCATAAAGTCGAAGAAAGCGAAAGGAAAGAACTGAGGTTGTTGGAATTGTTAGGTGAAAAAGAAGAAAGAGCAGAGGAATTGACGCAGGATGTGCAAGACCTCAAGGATTTGTTGAAGTTACAAGTTCAGCAGATGATGGAGATGCAAGGGAAGTAATCCCGAAAAAGTTCTTGTATTATATAAGTCACTTTGTTTGCAAAAACTTAGTTGAAAAGAGTAATTGGATATATAGACTCGAAATAGGAATTGACAACATAAACATTAAAATGGTAGAGAAGTGTGGTGGTTTACGAGTACGATTGGTTTGCAGTCTGCAGTCTCATTCTCAAATACCAGCAATTATTCTCGACATATATTCACCCCATTAGTTCTAACTTCTGATATAACTTAAAAGACTCGTGCCATGTAACCCCAAATCCAATTATTGTAGTACCAACTCTTTCACTGGTCCTTCTCACCGCACCATCTCCCACAAATGCGAACTATGTAAAATGAATCTCATCTCATCGCGAAAAATTAATCATGAACTACTACGTCTCCTACAACAACACCCTAGACATCTACGAGACCTCGGACTTCACGCTTGTAAACTCCATCAGCATAGACTCAGTTACCACACATGTATGGTTAGATGAGGAGCTTATAGTGTTGTGCCCCAAGAAACTTGTGGTTATAGATCCTCTTGAAGGAATCTTGGATACTCTCGATTTGGACCATGATATCACTGACATCGCTGTTTTCAACTCGCATGTGTACGGAATTCATTCCAGTGGTGTCATTGAGATCAAACTTGATGGCCTGAAGCTGAAAAACGTGAAATTTAACAACCCTACCCAGATTGTGGGCTCAGAAAAAGGATTATTCATAACAAACGCTACGTCAGTTTTCACTATGGCTAAAAGACACATAACGGAGATTGGTCCAGTGAACGGTAAGATTAGTGTCGTGGAAAACCAGCTTGTTTATATGGAGCCAGATAATGTGGTCATAAACGAAACTGTGTATCCAGTACCAGGTGTAAAAAAGGTGGTCAGATTCAACAGCATATATGGTTTCGTTAGCGAGTCTAGAATTGTATACTACAACAAAGAATTCAATGACACCAAGTACATAGATTTAATCGCAGTCAATAACGAGTTGAAGCTTGTTACAATGACCAGTGATGGATTGGTGGTGGAGAAAATGGCCGAAGCAAGCCACTCATTGAGCCAGTTGATAATGAGGTCTAAAGAAGAAGTATTGTACTACTGCAATAACACAACAGATGAAGCGAAAATAAAAGCTGATATTGATTCGTTGAGTGCCAGCAAACAAGCTAGATTGTACGACATTTTGGTTCCTAAGATTGCAAAAGACACCTTTGCCAGGTCATACTCCCTTTGGCTCAAGTACCTATTGATGGTGAATAAAGAGGGCTTGACTCACGTTAAGCTGAAAAACGTAAAAGCTTTGAACAGCAGTTTGGCTGAGTCTAATGCATGGATGAACAACTTGCTCAGTATCAAGGGAAGACTTACATTACTCAAGTTGCAACACGATTTGAAGAACAAAGTAGAAGACCATGAATTCGGGAACGAGGATGATCTGATGTACATTGCCAATGGAGAAAATGACGAAGAATAGATAGGGAATTAAGTAGTGCTATTGTGTATTTTTAGAACAAAAGAATACAGCTTGGTGTAATTTTACCTTTGATGTAGAACGATCAAAATTGAAAAGCTTAGCAAAAAACAAAAAAGAAAAAGGTTGGAGAATTAGTGCAGCAGAAGGGTGACGTTCTGTCAAACCTTAGCCAATGTAACACTATAGATTGAATTACGATTGCAAAAACTCTGAAACGCAACATGTCTCAAATAGGAAAAGAAAATTAAACTCTGAAACGAATCTCAGAAAAAAAGAAGAGCATGTACACAACCTGAAACATCGATAACAGAGGTCTTCATCTGAAACATCGATAACAGAGGTCTTTATTTGTCGATAATTTTCCAGAAAGCTTGGACGAAGCAAGAATAAGAGAGTTAAGAAACTCGATACCTGTAATTAGCCGAAAATGAAAAAATAATAACATGTTGTACTATAGTTGATTCAATAAATCCGGTAATTGAAGTTAGTAAATTATTGCAGCAATTTCACACATGCGAAATTAATTACTTGAGCGATGTAAATGATCACTTGAGTCATCCATATTCTTTGTATGCATAACGAATCTGCTACAACTCCATAATATTCGTGCTGCTGATGTTGGAAACTACTTCTGAAAATGAATCACGATTTTTTGTCACCCAAATCCACTCACAAAAAACGTCGCAAAATTTTCAATGTCTGACAAGCTTTACATCTCGTACGAAATCGTCCACAAGCTCTGCCAGAAGGCAGCTGAAGAAATCAAGGCCAGTGGTAAAACCATCGACTTGATTATTGCTATAGGTGGAGGTGGATTTATACCTGCTAGAATTTTGCGTTCGTTTATCAAAGAGAAGGGGAAAAAGAATATTCCGATTCAGGCCATTGGATTATCGTTGTACGAACAACTCAGCGACTCTCCAGAGGAGCAGATGGGAACAGAAGTTGTGAGAACACAATGGATTGATTTTGGAAATTTGGCCCAGCATTTTGATTCTTTGATTGGAAAGAACATCATTATCGTGGACGAGGTTGATGACACCAGAACCACCTTGCACTACGCATTGACTGAGTTGCAGAAGGATGTAGAAGAGCTTCTGAAGAAGTTGGGAAGACAAAATGAAGCAACCCGTTTCTCGATATTTGTGTTGCATAACAAGCAGAAAGAGAAGAGAGCTGAGTTGCCCAAAGACATGTTTGAAGAAGGTAGATATATTGTAGGACAGAATGTCGAGGACACGTGGATTGCTTATCCTTGGGAGGCCATCGATATTGACACTCATACAGAGCTCGCTAGACAACAGGGGAACATATGATGAATATATAGCCTTTTGCATTTACAAAATCCTTTTGCATTTACAAAATCTAAATTTGTGTTAGTTTTTCCAGCTATCTTCATAATTACCCCCAAGATTCGATAAAAACCTCTTTATTCCCTTTGCTGGAACTCTTCTAAATAGAACTCGCAAGCAATAATGTCATTCCACATTCTTACAAGATTCATTAAACCACAGAAATTCCAGACACGCACAAAAAAACATCGCAATGAGCCTTGCAGAAGTGTTTGCTGCAACTTTAGCAGTAGATGTAGAAGTTCGGAATCACGCCGAACAACTTCTTGCGGAACTCAGCACAGCACAGGAGTTTGTGGAGAGTTGTATGGATGTGGTGGCAGAGGGATCAATACCTGCCGCGGTTTACTTGAAAAACCGGGTGCTGTCATGGAATGACATAACGCCTGGAGATAGAGAATTGGTGAAGCGCCGAATACCGTCATTACTCTGCAGCAGTGACTATTCCATAAAGCAGCAGTTGATTCCAGTTTTGAGAGTTGCTATAGCGGTGGAATGGCCTGAAAATTGGGATTTTCTCTTACATGAAATCGATGACCATTTTACACACGGATTGAATGGCCTCAGAGACAGATCCGGCGACGCTGGGAAGTCTTCAACCGATGATAACACCAGCTCTGGCGAAATCGACGGCTTGCGCAGAACTGCCACCATTTATCACTCCAAAGCTTACACTGGTCTCGTAATAACCGCAGAAATCCTCCGAAAGTACCGTTGGCACAAAAACAATGATAGAAACATCGACCCATTGCTCCTTAAGCTCACTCCACCACTTGTGCAAATAGCAAATGTTCTCGTGCGAGCCACCACTACTGAGCTCAGTGCAGAGTGCCTCAAACTCGTGCTAAAATGCTACAAGTTTGCAACCTATTTTGATCTCCCTACAGTGCTCCAGTCACAAGAAATGGTAGCTGCTTGGGGACAGGTCCACGGCGAAATCATAAATATGCACGCTCCGTCGTATGTGACCATGGTTTCTGTTCCAGACCAGAACCAGCTTCAGATTGCTAAAGCATACAAGTGGTCGCTAGCTAACTTCCACCGTGTGATTTCGCATTACGTGGTACGAGGCTCGTACCGTCCTTTTCGAACCCTCTTTACTGATCACTTTCTTCCACACCTTGTGACGAACTTAGTTCAGTTAGCACACCAGTACTGTCGTGGGGAGTGGTTGAACAAGCTGGCATTGTACTATCTTATTGAGATTTTATGTGAATGTTGTGGGGGAAGTTCTTGGGAGGTGGTTCCATGGCCCCATTTGCTCGAGCGCTTTTTGTACCCACTCGTGGTACCTTCGCACGACACCCTCGACCTAATTGAATCAGATCCACTGGAATACCTCCAGGTTGCTTACGGCTCCCCATTTACACCGGATGTGGCTGTACTCCGTCTTGTGGTAACCGTGGCAAAAACTCGTCCTGAAACGGTTCCAGACATGCTTGAGTTTATTGGCCGTAAGTACACAGAACTAGTGGATGAGAACTTACAGAAACTAGACGTTGAAACGGGTGCTGCAGTAGAAGGACTCTTTAGAATCTACGGTGCTATTGCTGGTCATTTCATCTCTACTTCCACAGACACCTCGGTGCTAGACTCGTTCTTATTCAGTGCTATTCTTCCAGCACTAGACTCGTACCATTTTCTCGCAGCTCGTGCTTATGAAATTGTAGCCAAGTTTGCAGATGCATCCATAGACCATAGTACCATTTACTATATCATTCTTAGAGACTTCTCATTGAATAATGCTACCGAAACCGACAAATTCAAGCCTACCTATGGCGTCGAAAATTCTGGTTATGGGTCAAATTCCACTGGTTCCAGGAACCTAGTAGTGGTACTTCAAAATGCACTTGCCATCCAGGCATACCTTCATCAAGAAGACTTTCAGGCACTTTTAGAACCACGCGTCGTCTCAGTTATGGAAGTTCTTCTTGATTTAGCCATAGATACAGACGCCGTGCTGGTAGTGATGCAAGAATGTGTTGAGTATTTTGGACCCCAGCTCGCACCCTTCGCAGTAGAGCTTGCACGAAAATTGGCTTTAAACTTTGCTACCTTGCTTGCTGAACTAGACGATACTTCTCAAGACTCCAATGAGTACAATGATAAGGTTATCGCTGGAATTGGGACTCTTAATACGATTATCACAGTTCTTCTCGCCTTTGATAGCAACGTTCTAGCAACAGAGCTCACTACAGTGCTTGCACCAACCTTCACCGCCATCCTTCCTCTGCGTAACGAGAACTTCTATGCCGAGGCAGCAGAGATATTAGAAAACCTTGTTCTACTCAATAAGAAGATCACCCCGCAACTTATGAGCTTGTTGGCATTAGTTTACAATGCGTTCCAGGATGGTAGTGGAGCTTGCTACTTGGAAGAATTTACTCCAGCGTTGAAGAACTATTTGACGTATTTTTCGGATGGACCGCATGGGGAAGAGCTTCGTAATGAGATTGGGACCATCTTTGTGAGGATCTTTGCACTCTGCGTTGACGAGTTTGCACCGGATGCCGCTACTGATCTCGTACTGGCATTCGAGCTAATCCAACACCTCATACTCACATTCAATGTTAACCTGACACCATTTATTCGCCTGATTTTGACATGCCTCCCCAAGCCATATCAAGCTTACAACGATGCCGACTTTAGCTTCAAGGTTCATCTTAATAATGTTGTGATCAGCGCCACAATTTATGATCTGAATATGGTAGCTCTTGTATTGAACGAAGACTTTGGGCAATTTATTGCTAAGTGGCTTGCAGAGGTTCCAAAGCTCACGCGATTATATGATCTAAAGCTTCTGATCCTCGGAATCATTCTGATTGTCAATAACAACCACTTGACGATAGACCAAGCACTCGGGAACGCTTTGTTGTACTTAGTGAGGAAAATTCCTGCTGCTTCAGAAGAACGAGCACGTCGTGCTCAAGAATTCGTGTTTGAAGATGCAGTTGACGCCAGTGTTGATGCGGATGGACCGCAGTCCGATTATCTCCAGTTTTTGACCCAAGAAACCCTGCGTTTTTCACGTGAAGAAGAGATAGCAGATGATCCCTTGGAGGCTAGTGCATTGGACAATGTAAACTTGCATCAGGTTCTCAACAACTTCATTGGTTTGTTGCAAGCAGCTAACCCAGAACGGTTCAGGCAGTTGTTTGCTAGAACTGAGGCAGAATTGGTGGAGGCAGTACTGATGTTGTCCCCATAACTGTAAATAATGCATATAAATAGATTTCTTTATACACATTTTTGGAAGTTGGGTATACAGATTATGTGCGTCGTATTTTTACGAGATTAAGCTTGAAGAAAATGAAACCGCGAGCTCTGAAACAAATGCGAAGACTCCTAGTATTTGCTGGGGTAGATAATGGTTAGGTCACATGTTGCACTCATTCGTTTGCTATACTTATCTTGAAGGTGCTTTTGAGGTTGCACTGTTGAATTGATTGCTCTAGTTCCAACGACTTAAAAATGAGCAAATCTTGTCTTGAAACCCAAAATAATTGAGTACCTTCGTTTATTTCCATTTCGTTTGGCATTATTAGGTTTAAAGTTTATTCCTTCAATCAGTTTCTCTTCGGCGTTCTCCTCAATCCACTACCTGAAAATCAAATGCATTATTTATACTTTTTATTAGATTATCTGTACCTTAAGAAGACATTGTATAAACCTCTTCTGCAATAATCGCCCTTACTAGTAGTCCAACTTAACACTCTATACCATTTAGGTCCTTCAAATGCAGATATTTTCGTCGATGTTCCAACAAAATCTTCTGCGCTTTCACCTCTCATCTCGCTATTCTTCTCAATGCTATTTTGAACAGACCATTAAAGTTTTCGCAGCCAAACCTTTCTTGCCAGAATTCTGTTTTCATCTAGGTCTACTGCAATGCCTATACTCTATACTGCGACACATACTTGATACCATCTATAACGTTTACCATATCCCCATTCGTCTTCGTCTCTTCATCTTCCAATTGTTATCTACCCCATCTCCGGCACGTTTAGCTCATCGCGAATTTTGACACATTCTTTCCTACCACAGAAGCGTTGTACAACCTTTTACACATAAATTTGTTTGATCTGCATATACTTGTCCATACGATGCCCGAACCTGAGTCGGCGCTACAAAGAATCTCTCCGTTCTTCAACGTGCTGAAAACCAAGTATGGTGGAAACGGGTGCTTTTCCAACCTATCGATACCTGATTCAACTACCATCCTTGTTCTGAAACTTCCTGTGGGGTCAACTATTGCAAGAGATTTTCGAAAAGAGGTGTGTCAATACTGTTATAGCTACGATAACGGCAAAACTATGAAAGTGAAATTAGGAAAAGCATCATTTTTATATTTCTGCTCAGAATCATGTAGACAAAACTTCGACCATTTGGACCCTGATGGGCTCTTATTTGAAGTTTTAGTACTGCTAGACCTTCACTATGTGGCTGGTGCTAAAAAACCAGAATTAGTTTCCGAAAATGTGCAGAATATGAATGAAAGTATAGTGAACAAGAAATGGTCAGAACTAGAGCAGTGGAACGATGATATATCGAGGATTAAACAAACTAAACATGCTAAACTTGTTCCAAAACTTTCAGAATCTGAGTATATGGAGTCTAAGTACATTATTACAGTATTATTCAACATGTATATTGTCCTGCAGGCTTCGGAGGTGCCTGCAGAGTACTTATCTGAACTCTCAGAGATGGAAACCCTTGCTACAGAACTAGCCTTATTTGAACAACTACAAGCCAACGATGTTTACAAGGTGCTTTTGTATCCCGAGCTACTTGAAAGCTACGCCAATATTTTTAAGTTTATCAGGTTGACTTCTCCCAAGCAATTCCAACCTTTCATAACACCTGCCAAAATAAGATTAATTATAGGAAGAAATCTTACCAATGCGTTTGGAATATGGTCCTTAGATGAAGATGGTTCTAGTCTGCAGAATAGAGAGTTTTTTGGTTTTGGAGTTTATCCTTCAGGATCATTTTTCAACCACTCCTGTGAACCCAATATCAAAAAAAAGAGAATAGGAAATCAATTACATTTTATAACGAAACGGGATATAAATCCGAATGAAGAATTGTGCATTGACTACGGAAACTACTTGGAAGAACCCGTGGAAGTAAGACAGAAGGAAATGAAGGAATGGTTTTTCGATTGTGGTTGTTCTCGGTGTGAACGTGAGCTTGTAAATAGTTAGCATGATTTAAGATAACATACTTATGCCAAGGTTGTGCAGAAATGAATTCTTGGATACTGAAGGACTACAAAATGTACCTTGTACGTCTCCTCAAATGAATTCATATACATGTTTATAGTGTAAAGAGTTACCAAATGCCAGATTTTTGAAATGATTAGGAACAAGATTAACCACAATCGGCAGTCAACTCAACCTGTTGTATGACTGTCTGTGTGTCTGCATGTAATATAGAAACATTTTGCATTACATCAGAGATGAATTAAATTCGTCATATACTCGTTACGATATCCCTATTTACAAATTCTAACTGGTTCTGGTATTTACTTCACCAAAAACTTCTTAAATTCGTCACACTCCCTCATTTCTTGGTGCTTTCCCTGCTTACACTTGTCCCAGTACAACCTCTTCGGGGTGTTTAATACAGCTGTTAAAACTCTTCTGGGAAACTGGAGATCTATTTGATTTCCTTTGCTCTGGTCTATTTCTCCAATGTAGACAGTAGGGGTTTCATCTTCGTATACTTTGAATATGATATGCTCCTTTTCTTCTTGCGACTCCTGATTGTAGTTTATGTCATCGTTGCTAACACAGTCGTTCTTCTTGAAAACAAGCTTGAAGTTCTTCTCGTATTTTTCGTTATTCAACCTTACTCGTTCTTCCAAGCACTTCTCGAAGTTATTCAGAGCAAGAAACCTCTTATGTACAGGCAAAAACTGCCTGTGGTAGTGAACATTAGACTTAAGATTCAAGTCAAAGAATACCACTACGAAGTCGGGATAGTTCTTTTGGAATTGTTGGTACAACTTTTTCTCCCAAGCTTCGATTTCAACACTGACATCATCACCATCGATAATCATAGGCTTATGTTCTACTGGCACTATGATCCCATGACCTGCGAACGGAATATCCTTGTTGTATCTCGTCAAAGGTCCCTTTGCAATTGTCAAGTATGTGAGTTTGTCTACTTCCACGATCATGTGTGTTTCCACATTTGGATTTGAAAGACAAAAGAAACACAAGTCTGGGGTAACTTTCTTTTTTTTAACAGCCTTTTCAGATTCCTCTGCTCTTTCACGTTTCTTGTCATATGGATTAGCTACCAAGCTTCTTCTATCGATCTCACTGGCTATTTTAGAAATTCCAAATGCATAAAACCACTTTCCAACTCCTTCCTCATTCAAGCTGATTACTCTAGTCACAATTCCATTTTTCCATTCAAAAGGTTCATATTCTTTGAATTCACCACGTACAAATACGTACCTTGGCTTGCATTTCTGGATCATTATATCCGTTTTGATGCTACCTTCTCCATAAATCATTGGTATTTTATCCATCACTAATATATCTACTGGATTCTCACCAATTTCAATTTCTTTGTCTCCAGAAAAACATATAGTGGTTCCACTTGATAATTCCACTAGTCCAGATACTTGTCTCAAATTTGTGGCCTCTTCTGAAGGTTCACCATGGAAATATGCTTGTTGGTCAAACTCCACATTTGTTTTCTCAAACTGGTTTAGCAAAATTATGCAACCGAAAGGACCATTCTTTGCATGCTGGAGATTAGACTTGGTGACAATCTCTTCATATTTCTTCGACGGATTGAGCACTAGGACCTTGGTTTTATCAGACATGGTTCTTGTTTTGCGATGAGATGGGTTGTTGAGATAAGATAACGCGAAGAGCAGAGAAGATTTTTGTGTAAATCAGAATTGCAAACGAACCCTAGACTACTGTAAATGTCTATTGTTGTAACCTGTAAAGCCTCCATCAACACAGTTAGCAATGGACCTAGGCAGTTACTTAAACATAGAATTACCAGGGCAACAGCCCTTGTCACATGATCGCAGTCACAAATGTCAACGGTGTCGTCGCGACATCTAAAGCCTGTTGATGCTTTTTCAAATTTTTCACTCACCGAAAATTTCCAGTTATAATACATCAAAATGGGTAAGTCTCATGGTTACAGATCTCGTACTCGTTATGCTTTCCAACGTGATTTCAAGAAGCACGGTGTGATTGCTTTGTCCACCTTCTTAAAAACCTACAAGGTCGGAGATATTGTTGACATCAAGGTCAATGGTGCTGTCCAAAAGGGTATGCCACACAAATTCTACCACGGTAAGACTGGTATCATCTTCAACGTCACCAAGTCTTCTGTCGGTGTCATCATTAACAAGGTTGTCGGTAACAGATACATTGAAAAGAGAGTTAACGTCAGAGTTGAACACATCAAGCACTCTGCTTGTAGACAAGAATTCTTGAACAGAGTCAAGACCAACGCTGCTTTGAAGAGAGAAGCTAAGGCCAAGGGTGAACAAGTGTTCTTGAAGAGACAACCAGCTAAGCCAAGAGACGCCAGAGTTGTTTCCACCGAAGGTAACGTACCACAGACCTTAGCTCCAGTTCCTTACGAAACCTTTATTTAATCATGTATACTTAGTAATACTAATATCATTATGTATTTCGTGTAGACTATTCAATAATTTCTCTTGTAATTCGTTGACATGCAACAGTTACTAGGATTACAATATTAATGACTTATTTTCCTACTGGGGCTATTTTTTTGATTATTCTAAATAAACCAACTGTTGGCCATTCAAAATATGTAAAATTTGCAGATTTGACAAATTGCAAGTGTTTACAACTACCAATAACCTTAACGAAGAAAATATTATAGTAGTATAGATAGCTTCTAGAATGGTGTACTTTTCAATGAAATAACACAAAGATATCTAAATAACTGCACCACCTTCTTTTAACTAGAGATTAACCTACAATTTACTATATCTAATCCAATGCCATTGGAATGGTTATTTGGTTACTGTTGGTCATAATTTCCATGCTCTTTACAAATTTAAATGCAATTCAAGCACTTCAGAGTAAAACTACGAATTCACTTTCTAAATTACAAGATTGAACCTCTTCCAACAAATCCACAATCAACTTCAATTTATTCCTAAAAGCAGCTTGCCTAGAATAAAATACAAGCCATTCAACCCATTGAATGCTTTCACAACTATATTGTTAGTAAGATATGACCAGGATCAGAAACTCTGAACGTCTGTAAAGTAACAAGGTGTTTGTGCCAGACGTCTTCCCCATACCACACCCCACCCTCTGTATAGAGAGCACCTAGAGGAATCGAAACTCAACTCTAGGGGACGTAGTAAGCAGCTACACGAGATATCATCATAAAGTATAAAACTTGGAAGGTCATATAAAGAAAAAATTCCTGGTGCAAAAATTTTCACTTATATAGGAGCCGGGTAATCGCGAATTTTCAGATGAGCATCGGTTTTTTGATTTAGTATGGCAAAGAGAAAGAGTGATAGCAGTGCCAATAAGGCCAAGAAGGCCAAAAAAAATGCAGTGGTGGATAAGTTTGTATATGGAGTGGAGCTGGTGAAGGAAGCCTGTGAAAAAGTGGTGTCTAAAACCAACTACAATGACATAACTACATTGTTAGCAGAATATGATGTTATCAAGGAATCATTAATGGCAGAGGAAAATGAAAAAATAGAGGCATATGCCCGTCAATTGACAGTAAGTTTACATACAGTGTTTGTGCAGTTGACTAAAAGTGGCTTGCTTAGCATTAACAAAGGAAGCGATGAGAAGAGAACGGTTCTCGTTACATGGCTCTTAAACAAGTACGAATCATATAAGAATACGCTTAACTGGTTGGTGGCTAACAAACTTGCATATAAAGCATCCTTGCAACTTGATGCATTGGAAATCCAATTAAAACTCATAAAGTTAGAAGCAGCTCACAACTCAAACCTGAAATACTTTCCTACTGTTACATACAAGGCACTTGTTGAAAGTGTGATTCAAAGTCAGGAATTCGTTGTTTTACACTTCCTTGATACATTTGTAAAGTATTATGACTTGCAGTTCTACTTTTTTCAGGATTTAGACGAGGTTTTAACCAAGAAGTCGTTTTCTAACTTCATGGCAATTATTAGCTCCTCATTGCTTCTCAGCGAATCCAGTGATGCTAAGTCATTCAAGACTTTGGTTAAAAGTCCCCCAGGAGCCATATATAAAACATCTGCATTCAAAGGAAATTACCAGGCCAGTATCAATAAGATGCTTTCGTTTTCTTTGACTATGGACCAGTATAAGCTGATTTTGTCTATCATGAACAAGAGAGTTCTTCCTTTAATGGCACAACCATCATCTTTGATGGACTTTTTAACCGATGCATACAATCTTCAATCAGATTTGATTGTTCAGATTTTAGCGTTGAACTCGTTGTATGAGCTTATGAAGAAATACAACTTGGAGTACCCTGATTTCTACAAGAAGTTATATTCCTTGTTGACTCCAGAACTTCTTTTAAACAGATACAGAGCAAGATTCTTCAGACTCTGTGACTTATTTTTGACATCCACACATTTGTCAAGTAACCTCATAGCATCTTTTATTAAGAAACTAGCAAGACTTTCGGTTTCCAGCAGTGCTAGTGGTACAATCATTGTGATTCCCTTCATATATAACTTGTTCAAGAGACATCCATCGTGTATGATCATGATCCAAAACCCAGAACAACATAATAACAAGGATTACGTGGATCCATACGACGATAATGAATCTGATCCATTGAAAACAGAAGCTATAAAGTCTTCCTTATGGGAGCTTGAAGCATTGATGAATCATTACCATCCTAATATTTCGACTTTGGCTCAAATTTTCAAAGAGCCATTTAGAAAGCCAAATTATAACTTGGAAGACTTTTTGGACTGGACATACCAGAGTTTATTGGAGAGTGAAGTGAATAAGAAGTACCGTTCGATGGCAGCTTTAGAGTACGAGAGCTGGGACAAGTTATTTGGAGAGAGTGGATATATGGAGGGATGGAGTCTATAGTGTTTATTATAGAGTGAATAAGTGCACTTTCTGTAGAATATATTGAGAATCATGAATAGATAGATGTGTACTCTCGACTTTTCTAACTTTTGCCTTAGTTATATAGTTTGCATGGTTGAAGTTGTCAAGTCTGAGCCAGAAATGTCGTTTGTCCCAAAGTGGATAAATTAAGTCTCACCCAAAATGGAATTCTAATGAGACGCGTAAAATTTCAAAATCTCATTTCTCAAATATGGAAGAACAGGTAGAAGCCATCGACGCCTTGTCGAATGAAAGAGCCAAAAAGTTCCAGGACTTTCTTAATAACCTCACAACATCACCATCCCCTAACGAACTCAGAAGTCTTCTTTCCAAGGGAGTTTATAGAATCCCTGTGAGTCTCGATGAAATCCGTGACTTTGACAGAGAACTTTGGCAAGGAATTCTTGATAATCCATCTGAATTTCTTCCAGCTTGCGAAAGAGCTCTTCGTGAAGTAATAAGATTCACATATGATGGTTTGGATGGACAATTGGATGCCTTTGAAGCAGACCAGCAGTTTTATCTTTCTTTTAAAGGTTCTTTTGGTGAGAACGCAGTTACTCCAAGATCCATTACTTCGAGCCATCTTTCCAAGATGGTTTCGATCGAAGGTATTGTTACCAGAGCTTCACTTATAAGACCTAAGATAATCAGATCCGTTCATTATGCTGAAAAAACCAGCAGATTCTATGCTAGAGAATACAGAGACCAAACAACATCATTTGATCCTATTTCCACAGCTGCTATTTATCCAACCGAAGATTTAGATGGAAACAAATTAACCACAGAATACGGTTATTCTACATACAGAGACCACCAGAAGATTTCTGTTCAAGAGATGCCTGAGCTTGCACCAGCTGGTCAGCTTCCGCGAAGTGTGGATGTAATTGTTGACGATGATTTAGTAGATTTGGTAAAACCTGGTGACAGAGTGCAACTTGTCGGTGTGTACCGTGCGCTTGGAGGAGGAAATACCAATACCAGCTTCCGTACCATCATCCTTGCCAACTCCATTTATCCTTTACACACGCGTTCCACTGGTGTCGCTTCTTCTGAAAAGCTTACTGACGCCGACATTCGTAACATTAACGCTTTGGGAAAAGACCACGACATTTTCAATATTCTTCTGTCTTCACTTGCACCTTCCATCTATGGTTTTGAGTTTATCAAGAAAGCCGTCTTGTTGATGCTCTTAGGAGGTGTGGAGAAGAACTTGGATAACGGAACGCATTTAAGAGGTGATATTAACATCTTGATGGTAGGAGATCCATCCACAGCTAAATCACAAGTATTGAGATTTGTGTTGAACACTGCTTCTTTAGCTATTGCTACAACCGGTAGAGGTTCTTCCGGTGTAGGTTTGACTGCTGCAGTCACTACAGATAAGGAAACAGGTGAACGTAGATTGGAAGCAGGTGCAATGGTTCTTGGTGATAGAGGAATTGTATGTATAGATGAATTCGATAAGATGAACGATGCTGATAGAGTTGCCATTCATGAAGTCATGGAACAACAGACCGTCACAATCGCAAAAGCAGGTATCCACACCACCTTAAATGCCCGTTGTTCAGTTATTGCTGCTGCCAATCCTGTCTTTGGTCAGTACGACATCCATAAAGACCCTCATAAGAATATTGCTCTTCCTGATTCGCTTCTTTCCCGTTTTGATTTGTTATTTGTGGTGACTGACGATATCAACGATACCAAGGACAGAATTATCAGTGAGCATGTGTTGCGTATGCATAGATTCATACCTCCAGGACTTATGGAAGGAGAACCAGTTAGAGAGAAATTGGATATTTCTTTTGCGGTTGGCGAGGAAAGAGTTGAACAGGAACAACCAGTATATGAGAAATTCAATGCTTTTGTTCATGCTGGTAACACTTCCAAAGCCGATCTTCTTTCGATTCCATTTTTGAAGAAGTATATCCAATACGCAAAGCAAAGATTCAAACCTGTTTTAACCAAAGATGCTTCTGATTATATTGTGAAGACGTATTCTGGCTTGAGAAATGACTTGGTTGCCAGCAACCAGAAAAACACAGCTCCAATCACTGCCAGAACCTTGGAAACGTTGATTCGTTTGGCCACTGCTCATGCTAAACTTAGATTGTCTAGGAAAATTGATGTTGCAGATGCCAAGATTGCAGAACAGATGTTGAGATACGCTTTGTTCAAAGAGGTTCCTAGTAAGAGTACCAAAAGACACAGAGCCAGTCCTATTGATGATGATGAACCCGAGACTCCAGATGCCAGCGAAGATGAAGAGAGTGAAGATGAGGTCATACCCTCCAGAAGAACCAGGTCGTCTGTGTTGCAGGATCTTAATGATTTGCACATTGAGCAAGAAGAAGAACAAGACCACGAGCCACTTGCAGAAACCGAAGCTAATACCGTTTCAAATGATGGCTTGAGTCCACAAAGGTACGAGCTTTTCAGATCCATCATGGCAAAAATCATCCGTTCAGAAACATTCCAAAACTCAACCAATTCTGCCCCAATAGAACTTGTGGCAGAACAGGTCAACAGTGACGTTTCGCAAGAAGAAAGGTTTGAAACCACTGAGATGGAGGCTGCTTTTACAAGAATGCAGGACGAGAACGCGGTGATGATCAGTGACGGCAAATTATGGGCTATTTAGGTAAGGTGTTTGTATTTGATTGTATATTTACTACTTTGTATTTACCTGTGAGGTGGAGCTACAAGACTATTAGTAAATATGTTATAAATAGAGAACTTGTGGAGTACGTCAAATTAGGTAAGAGTAAAATTTGCAGCCACTTTAACGCCTGTTGTGAATTTTCGATTTTTTAAACACCCTCTAGAAGTAGTAAATTATTTCTTTTGGTAGTTACATAGTTTATCAGTCTTATATATACACTACTCCATGTACTGAACCCACCTCATCTCTTATCTCTTCTCATCGCGCACTTTTGTACTTCTTTAATATGGATATAGAAGTGGATGTGGAAGATGCAGAAAGCAATGGCAGTGTAATAATAACATCAAGTCAAGAATCAGAACGTGAATATAATGATGCAGGTAATGGGGTGCAACACGAGTTTACTAAATCAGTAGACGAACCTGAAAAAATTTACTTCGAGGAAAACAATACCAAACACCTTTTAACTCATACCCTAAAAACACTTCCTAAAAACACAAAGAAGTTTTACAAAAGAAGATACAAACTATTCAGTCGATATGATGAAGGCGTTCACATGACGTCTGAGCTCTGGTACAGTGTCACTCCGGAAAACATTGGCATAGTAACTGCTGGTATCATCAGAAAACTCCTTCCAGATGCAAAAGAAGTTCTAGATCTATGTTGTGGTGGGGGTGGAAACACCATACAACTTGCTAGGATATTTGAAAGGGTGGGAGCTGTAGATATAAAACAGGTAAATGTGAATTGCACTGTTCATAATGCGGGCATTTATGGAGTAAGTGGGAAGATATGGACAACGGTTGGAGATTGGAAAGAGCTCTACAAAGAAAGATATTGGATTCCGGAGCGGATTAGAAATAAAAAGAAGCCATTTGAATTCATATTTGCATCACCACCATGGGGCGGAAACGAATACCATAGAGATGTTTTTAGCTTGTTTGAAATGGAACCCTTGGACTTTGAAACCCTTTGCGTGAGTTTGAACAGTCTTTCCGACAATTTTGGGTTATTTTTGCCAAAATCTCTGAGCAGAGAAGAAATCGAGACAATGGTGGAGCGAATGTACGGACCAGAAGGAAAATGCAGGGTGATAGAGATATACGATGAAGGAAGATTTGTGGCTATATTGGTTCTATTTGGCCCAGCTATGGTTGGAGAGGTTGACTTTCACGAGATATGTGATCTAGACGTGGAGACATTGAGTGATTTTGAGGCCGAGATGGCGGAGAGAGACTTGGAAGAAAATGATCAAATAGAGGCATACACAATTTATTAGTACTTTGGATAGTAAGCTTCCGTGCCACCAAAGACGCAGTACTAGAATATGTAAATAGAAGAATTTGAAGTATTGCATTAATACTCCCTATATACCTTCAGCCTACGATATTAAGCGTCCAGAAGTTGAAACTACCCACAATAAGGAACTCCACAAAAATATTTGTTGATGTTAAAGAAACTTATTTCTTCATGTTTTTCTTCATGTTAAAGAAACTTATTTCTTCATGTTAAAGAAACTTATTTCTTCATGTTAAAGAAACTTATTTCTTCATGCTAAAGAAACTTATTTGTTGATGTTAAAGAAACTTATTTCTTCATGTTAAAGAATTTCTTCATGCTAAAGAAACTTATTTGTTGATGTTAAAGAAACTTATTTCTTCATGTTAAAGAATTTCTTCATGCTAAAGAAACTTATTTGTTGATGTTAAAGAAACTTATTTCTTCATGTTAAAGAATTTCTTCATGCTAAAGAAACTTATTTGTTGATGTTAAAGAAACTTACTTCTTCATGTTAAAGAAACTTATTTGTTGATGTTAAAGAATTTCTTCATGCTAAAGAAACTTATTTCTTCATGTCATATATCATTTGATGTTTTGTTGCGCCAGTATTCAAATCACCAACCTGTGTATTCAGTGACAGTTAAGAAGATATTAGAGTATTACTTCTTGTCAGAGGTCAATATACATTTATAGGAAACTACCATAGAAGTAATAAATGTAAGCTTAGGCTGGTTTAAGCACATTATAATGAGATGCTTTCTCTTGAGTTTTCCAAGTAAGAATTTTCATCAATTTTGAAGGAATTATAGCAGTTAACTGCACTCCATAGCGGCTAAGATTAATACAGAGTTGCTAAGATTAATTAGAGTTGGAAGTTTTTGATGAAGTACGTTTGAAGTTAGCCACTTTTGGGAAAGGTAGTTCACGAGGCAAGAAAAGCCTTGGGAGAAAACTTCTATTCACCTGAAAATACAAGAAAGCGAAGAAGCAGCTACAAGCAGCTTACAACTGTAAGTTAGTTAGAGGCAGTACCAATAGACATTATAGAGACCTTTCGCAGCCACGACATGGTACTTTTCAAGCACCAGTTGCAATGACAGTCCTAGTACCTTTTTCTATTGCACGACCATTGGTACGGCAAACAGTCCAAGGTTACGAAGACTCAATAGGTTTCTGAAGTTTTATTTAGTTTGAGATCATTCTTGATACTTTGCTGATGTCTTTGTATATGTCTTTAGCCATGTCTTTTACTTCAATGTCTTTTACTTCAATGTCTATGTCAATGTCTATGTCAATGTCTTCAGTGAGTAATGTCGAACTCTGCATCTCTTTGCAAACCATTTGTATCCTCCTACCCTAGTAAACTTAGCACTTTCCTCCCGTCTCCTCAACCATAACACTCATATTCACTTTATAGTATGACAAAAAATCGACGGAACCGAAAGCAACTGTTCCGTTCCGTGCGTCGTGCGCGCACCACCTGATGATAGTCAACAAAAGTCTCAAAACTCCCTGAAGTTTATAAACAACAGTGACATACTGAGACATTACGCGGTCGAGTTGAAGTGTTTACAGGCATATATCCCTCAGACATTACAACCACATCACATCTTTGGGCTGAAAGAATTGCTATACTCGTTACTAGTTGCTAATTACTACCTAATAAAATGAATATGGATGTCGACAAGTTCCAGGCAATGGAGCTTCAAATTAAAGCGTTGTCCGACAAAGTAGAAAAGCTTGAGACAGAAAAACAACAACAGTTTGAATACATCAAGTCTCACTTGGATTTCTACGTCAACAAGGTAGAAAAGTATGGGAGCTATGTCAATGAGTTATTGAAAAACAACGAAAACTTGTTGGCATTGTCATCGATGCAAGATGCTGATGTCAATGACCAGGTAAACCAGGTCAATCAACAAGTGGAGCACCATGTGAGACACCACGTGAATCAGGTTCCTATCAGCAATAGCCACGGGTCCAACCAATTCAAGCCTGATGATTCGTTGAATTTGGAAGGAAACATCCACCCAGATTTGCAAGTGGCTCAGGCCCAGGCCCAGGCCGTGGTAGCGTCTGCTGCCAGAGCTGCCAATTCCACCAATGGCTTAGATGAATTTGAAAAAGCAAAGATGAAGAAAAGACTCTCTGCTTCTCAAGGCTCTGTTCCTGAGGCTAAAAGACCAAAAATCATGATTGAGTTTATTCACAATCCCATGACCGTGAAGGAAATCTGGGACGAGTTCACCAAGGGCTTCAAGGGCCAGCCTCCGTTGTGCGAGTTGGATGACAGATTTGGCAAGGCTCAATGGCGTGGAGATTCCAGATCCAAGGAGTCTAAACGCTATCAGAGAAGAAAAAGGCTCTGCGATGCCATTAACAAGGGCATGGTCAAGTATAATAAGAGTGCGGAGGAGATCATCAGTTACATCGAAGAGTTTAGAGGCGACAAGTCTTTGACGTGGGTGATGAATGGCAACTTGCCAGACGACCTTGTGATTTAGTTTGTATAATGTGTAATATATGTTTGGATTTGTTAATGTGTTTCAAGTAGAACAATAACTTTGTAGAGTAGAACAATTAGCAAGTGTATAGTAGAACAATTAGCAAGTGTATAGTATCGCTCATGGTATAAGTTTTACAAAACAAAGAACTGGAAAGTTCACAGGAATCGTTAAATTCTGGTTATCAACGTCGCTCGACATGTGTCGTTTGCAGCATGAGACATCAAAGACATCATAGACATCATAGACATCAAAGTCGGTAACGACACCAGACTTGTTTTCAAGAACAGACACACTGAAGTTGGAAAAGAACGAAAGGTGGATGAGCAGTGATGGTTAATTCAGGAATATGGAGTATCGGAGTTATAACCAGAAGTTGTATCGAGCGAAGTTTCTTGTACTTTCAATAGGAATAATCTAACTGAATATCAACAGGCATCTTGTAGGTAAGACTTCCAATCAGAATCTTTATTGGAATCCTGGTCAATAGAACATGTTTATAAACTACGGTAAAATAAGTACCCTGGGTAAATTCCATACCTGCTAAGGGTCAGCAATTTTAGCCATCATGAAAATGGTTAGTTTGGGAGCAAAGAAGCTGAAAAAAGTGATCTGGAACCTTCAAGTGCCTAAGAACACATTATAGCTGGGTAAATTTGTCTAACAGGCCCGTAGGCGTAGATAAAAACCGTCACGTGATATCACGTGACTAATTGGGTTTCATCATACAAAAGTCCTGACTGTCGGAGACTTATTTTACCCGCTGGGAGAGTTCAATTGGTTCAAGTGTCCCACATAATTTCCACGGAAAAACCATGAGGTAGCAATAAAAGCAACAAAAGTTCAACTTCTCAAACATAGTCAAATCAAAGGACTTCTATCCTCTATGGTACTAAGCGTATATACCAACAAGAAATACTATTGACGTGAATCTCCAAACTATCTACAGTTATTCAACAGGCAAAATACAGCACACATAAAATGACAGTGCACACATAAAATACAGTGCAAAAATATAATGACAGCAAAAATCACATACCTCCCATTGTTTTACACCAAACAAAATCTACCCAATATCCTACACCATTCTTCTTGCATCCCCCATCCTCTCTACTCTACATCATCATCCATTCTTCTACCACTGCCAAAAAGAAGGCTCTCGAAACCCATCGAAAATTACCCGGATTCCAGACATATCATTAAAAAACCTGCGAAAAATGAAAAATTTTCCACAAAGATGTTTAAATCGTCCGTGAAGAATATCCCTAGATTAGTGAGAAACAACTCCACCGCCACCGGTGGACCAGTCATCGGTATTGACTTGGGTACCACCAACTCTGCCGTCGCTGTCATGGAAGGTAAGGTGCCAAAGATCATTGAAAACTCTGAAGGTGGAAGAACTACTCCATCTATCGTCGCTTTCACCAAGGAAGGCGAACGTTTGGTTGGTATTCCAGCCAAGAGACAAGCTGTAGTTAACCCAGAAAACACCTTGTTTGCCACGAAGAGATTGATCGGTAGAAGATTCGAAGATAAGGAAGTGCAAAGAGACTTGAACCAAGTTCCTTACAAGATTGTCAAGCACGACAACGGAGATGCCTGGATTGAAGCCAGAGGTGAAAAATACTCTCCACAACAAATTGGTGGTTTCATCTTGAACAAGATGAAGGAAACTGCTGAAGCTAACATGGGTAAGACCGTCAAGAACGCTGTTGTTACTTGTCCAGCTTACTTTAACGATGCTCAAAGACAAGCCACCAAGGATGCTGGTAAGATTGTTGGTTTGAACGTTTTGAGAGTCGTCAACGAACCAACTGCCGCTGCTTTGGCTTACGGTTTGGAAAAGAACGACGGTGAAGTGGTTGCTGTGTTCGACTTGGGTGGAGGTACTTTCGATATTTCTATCTTGGACATTGGTGCTGGTGTTTTCGAAGTCAAGTCCACCAATGGTGACACCCACTTGGGTGGTGAAGATTTCGACATTACTGTTGTCAGAAACATTGTTGAAAACTTCAAGAAGGAATCGGGAATTGATTTGGAAAAAGACAGAATGGCCATCCAAAGAATCAGAGAAGCTGCTGAAAAGGCTAAGATTGAACTTTCTTCCACTGTTTCCACCGAAATTAACTTGCCATTTATCACTGCTGATGCTTCCGGTCCAAAGCACATCAACCAAAAGATCACCAGAGCTCAATTCGAGTCTTTGGTTGAACCTTTGATCAAGAGAACCGTCGAACCTTGTAAGAAGGCTTTGAAGGATGCTGGTTTGTCCACTTCCGACGTCTCTGAAGTCATCTTGGTCGGTGGTATGTCCAGAATGCCAAAGGTTATCGAAACCGTCAAGTCTATTTTCGGTAAGGAACCATCTAAGGCCGTCAACCCTGATGAAGCTGTTGCTATGGGTGCTGCTATCCAAGGTGGTATTTTGGCTGGTGACGTCACTGACGTTGTCTTATTGGATGTCACTCCATTGTCTTTGGGTATTGAAACCATGGGTGGTGTTTTCGCCAGATTGATCAACAGAAACACTACTATTCCAGCCAAGAAGTCTCAAATCTTCTCTACTGCTTCCGCCGGTCAGACCTCTGTTGAAATCAGAGTCTTCCAGGGTGAAAGAGAATTGACCAGAGACAACAAGTTGATTGGTAACTTTACTTTGTCAGGTATTCCACCAGCTCCAAAGGGTGTTCCACAAATCGAAGTCACCTTTGACATTGACACCGATGGTATCATCAAGGTTTCTGCCAGAGATAAGGCTTCCAACAAGGATGCTTCTATTACCGTTGCTGGATCTTCTGGTTTGAGTGACTCTGAAATCGAACAGATGGTTAACGATGCTGAGAAGTTTGCTGAATCTGATAAGGCTAGAAGAGAAGCCATTGAATCTGCCAACAGAGCTGATCAATTGTGTAATGACACCGAATCCTCTTTGACCGAGTTCAAGGACAAGTTGGACACTGCCGATGCTGACAAGTTGAGAGGTTTGATTGTGTCTTTGAGAGAAATTACTGTCAAGGCTCAATCCGGTGAAGAAGTTGATGCTGCTGAATTGAAGGAAAAGACTGACGAATTGCAAAATGAGTCCTTGAAGGTCTTTGAGAAGTTGTACAAACAGGACGAATCCAAGGAGGAGGAGAAGAAGGATTAAACATGTATATATTGTTGAATGTATTTAGTATTTGTTTATTGAAATACCTAATCTCTGAGCTGTTCAAGAGAAGTCCCTGATTTTTAAAATGTTCAGTTAATAAAACAATGCTATTACCTATTAAACCTATTAAACTTATGGATCCCAATTCCAGAAAATAAGACGTTCACGCTGCCATGTTCAATTCTTGCTGGTACCCCATGGACCTTCTGATGGGACTGGTGGCTGGAATAGAACTAAATGATCGGGTCATATTTTTATGCTTGACACTGTACTGTCTATCAATTTCAAGTGGCGCTTCACTGGCATGTCGTATCTGCGAATGACTAGACCCAGAGGTCACAGATATGGTATCATCTGAAGAGTAGTCTAGCATCTCACTTAAAACAGACTGCCTGTTGTAGCGTCTGTTGAACTTTTCAGCATTAGCATCTGGGATGAACTGATGTACAATTCTTTCATTTTCAGAAATATACGACTCAGTGATTCCACTTGATCGAGAAGCTTCAGAAGCACCTCTAAAGCTTTCCGGAATTGTTCCAGTTTCACTGACTTCAGAACCAGTCTCACTCATCCCAGTAACCGTTTGATCAGAACTAAACATGGAGCCTTCTTCAATATCATACATGAAACTTCCACTGAAATTTCTGGTTTTCAAATCCTGCTTCTCCATCATTTTCTGAAACATTCCAATTTCCTGCCTTAATTGAATACGTTTTGAAACAACATGCACCAAATAGCGTCTCCAAATTTCCACCATGTCCTTGTAATCAGTGACTACTGTTTGGTCTCCATGTTTAGGAGGCGGTGGAGGCAAAGAATCTGAATATTCACTGAGTGGAATCTCTTCAATCTCATTGATTTTGTTCATTTCTGACGTCTGATCAGAACCTTCGGGTCTTCCATAGTTAATGCTCTTGGTTTTGCTCTCAATGTCGTTTAAATAGAGTCCCTGCTGCTGGTTGATGTAATCTGATAAATGATTAAGCTTCATGCTTGATTTTGATGCTAACCTTGGAACATTGACGTTTTCTTGTGGTGCTCCTGCCTCAAGCTTCAAGTCATCATCCAATGCTCTCACTCTTCTGACATTCAATTTTCCTAACGTAGGGTTGTTTAATGGCGCAGATATGCTGGTAAGTCTTCTAATAGAAGGGTTTTGTGGGTTGGCTCTTTGCTTCCTTTTCAATGTTTTGTTTCGAGTACGTTTAGTAGACACAGTTCTCTTAAAACGTAACTTTTTGAATTTAGCAATCCACTTTTTGATCCGGAGCTTCATTCTATACATCATTCCACCAGCCTTGAATCGTATTGCTTTTCTCCGTGAAAGATTGCTAGTGGTTCTGTAGACATTTTCTTTTCTCTTGTTTTTTTCACCATCAAGTCTGGTGGAGAAGATGGTTGCTTGTGAGTCCATTGAGTTGGAAATTTGCCTGTTTAGGACATTGGCCGAAGCCAGTGAATTATTAACACCAGAACTCAATTTTCTGTCACTAACTGTGTTCTTTTTCACTGTATGTTTACGTTTAGTATATGATTTTTTTCTTAGTGGGCCTTCAGATTCACTTCCGAGTGAACTGGAGTTGCTGGTATTGACGTCATCTTCATTACGGACAGTAGGAAGTTTCTGGTCCCTAACAAACTGGGAGAATCGCTTTGGAACTTGGCCAACCGTTTTTGTTGGTACTTGCGGCGCTGCTGCATTAGGGTTAGACAGGTTTGGGGGATTAGTTGCCTGGCCCAAATTATGGGCTATATTGGAGTACAAAGGAGTCTGAGGGGTTGGTTCTTCGGTACTAGACACATCGAATGAGTTCTTTTCATCGATGTAATAATATGGGAATGAAATTGGAACCGAAGTCGAAGATGCGGTTTCTACCTCCAACCTTGCAAGTGGTTCAGTGTTAGGCTTGGACATGTTAACCACTTGAAAATCGTGCACACTAGGTGGAAGTACTTGCTTGACTTTCCTTTGTATACTAGGTTTCTTACTATGTGAATCTGGAAAGTTGTCACTATCAATACTCTTCGAAGTGTGGTTCTTGTGGTTGGTTTCGGGATCAATCTTCGAAGAGTCAATCGAATCTAATTTCTCTGGTACTTTACTAGCAGGCGTGTTCAACTCGCTGACACTTTTCTGGTACTGCTGATATATGTTATAGCTAGTTTCAATTCTATTGGAACCGTCAATGATTCTGTACGGAGCTTCGGTGTCTCCAGGGTTACTGTTTAGGAAATCTCCCTCACTCATGATCTGGAAGTATATATATAGTTATTTCCTAGAATTATTCTGATCCTTGATCTGATATGTATGAAAGAGCCGTGATTTGAAACTTTTAATCACACATTCCCAAGATCCATAAGAGATGGCTGGCTTGATCTGATGAATTTGAGACTTGAGCCAGCATGTCGTATGGAACCACTGGAATGTCGCATGGAGCGACATTACCTATAATTGGATGGGACCTGAGAGATACCCTAACTTGAAGGGAATTAGGAGTAAGATTAGCCTCTAGCGAGAATAGTCGAATATCGGTAGAAATAGGAGAACGGTTTTTATTTATTTCGAGACGAGAAAGTTTTGCACAAGTCACCATGAAGCGTGTTTAGGTTACACAATAAGATATTTGCATAGTTCATGATCCGAAGGAGAAGCAAAGCCCAAATTAAATACCAAAAATGTTGATTAGATCTTAGGTTAAGCTTGGGAATTTGTAGCTACCAATAAATTTGAATCTATAAGAATCATCACAGATTAGTACTTCTAGGAGTGAAAACAATAAGAGTATTTAATAACACTAGGGCAATTAGAAAAAGGGTAAAAGCAAAAGAAGAGCAATCTATGAAACTCTGAGCATGAGCTTCCTACTTCCCTTACATCATGTTTACAAGAAACCAAACATATTATTCATCCAACAATCATACTTTTTGCTAATCAAAGATAGCCTAGATAGATTTAGCCAAACCAACAGCGTTTTTGCCCAAATCATAGATGGAGTAGTATTTTCTCAAAAAGGAGTCACCAATGATGGCAACCTTGTCAAAAGGAGGGTTCAAGTCCATTGGGGTGAAAGCAGAAATACAAGAACCAGAAACTTCCAAAGTGTACTCAAATGGAGACAATGTGAAGTTGTAGCCCCCAAAATTAAGGGTCAAGTCTGGCAAGCTGTCTCTCTTAGCACAGTCAATGGTGTATTGACCAGACCAAGACTTTTCAGCACCAATCTGAGAGTTCAAAATATCAGCCAATGAAGATGGCAATGCAATTAAAGAGGTACCGGTGTCGATGGCAGCACCGTGGTCTTTCAATTCAGCAAATTCCTTACCCAAACCAATACCGTTGAAGGAAACTTCCCAGTAGGCTTTTCTTCTCACTGGCAACCAGGTGATTTTGCCAGTATACTTGGTGTCATCGTAACCACCCAAGGTGAATTCACCTCCGGCGTTTTCGTCCTTGTTAATATCACCAAGGTAGAAAGCAAATTGCTTGTCTTCCAACAACCCCTTAGCAATGGCATTGTAAACAACAGGAACCATCTTACCTTGAGAAATGGTATCGTAAGCCAAACCCAAAATACCATCAAATTTACCGAAAGCGAAAGCCAAACCTGGCTCAGTAGTGGTTTCAATCAAATCTTGGTTTGGCACAACAATGTCACCAATCTTCAAAATATCGTTGGAGACATATCCTTCACATGAACCACTACCGTAGGCCAAGGAAATTTCAGTACCATTGGCCTTGTAAGTGGAAGAGGCATCGTGGTCATACTTAGTATGCAAAAAGCAAGCCAAGGAGCTACAATCTTGAGATGGGACCCAGAAATTAGAAGAACCAGTATCCAAGATCACCTTGAAAAGCTGAGGAGGAGTTCCAATTTCAACTTCAGCAAAGTACTGAGCGTTGGCATAATCATCAAGAGGGATATCATGCTCAGCAGTGGTATCAACATCTTCAATAAATGGAATCTGGTCTTTAGAGCCTGGAAAGTCTCCAATGGCAATAGCGTTCTGTCTATCAGCAGCATTGACACCATTCAAGGCGGAATTGACCCTGTTTACAGCTTCAGAAGCAAACTTGTTGTACTTTCTTGCTAATGCTTGGGTGTAGTCCTTAAAAGTACCAGCGTACAAGGTTTCTTCAATTGGAACCTTGGATAACTTAATAGACTGCTTGTGGGCAGCCTCTGCGGTCGTAGAGAGGGCTAAAAGCACCGAAGTCAACACTTGGAGGGAGAAATGCATAGCGATGGAATAGTAGAAAAAGGAGTTTGTGGCAATCTCGCGATAACCAGCATGACTGATTAGATAAGCCAAAGCGTTACCCGGAAGGAAGATTATGTAAGAAGCGTTGCGAATGAAGATTCAAAAGACAGCGGGTAAAGACAGGTCTTACAAAAGACAGCAGGGCTTACAAAAAGGGTTACAAAAAGAGTGAAGAAAGGGTAGTAGAGGTGAATAAAAACAAAGATTGAAGTTAGAACATTGTGCAATGGCAAAAGGAACTAGCAAGGACTAAAACCTATGAGTTTATCAACAAATATAAGTAATACCGCTCAAACTTTGCCAGCAACAACTATACAGTGTTTCCAAAAAGCCGTAGAATCTAGAATGAAAAGAACTCGTACAATCTAAAGCAAACTGGTATGTACTAGAAAACAGAAGCTTCAACCTTAACATTCATTTATATTCAATCAAAGGCCAGCAACAAGAATGGTAAATGTCGGTTGGTGGCTGCAAAAACAGTCACGTGGAGCGACACACGACACTATAATTCGCATTGCGGTGAGTTGATTATCTGAAGTAAGCAGTCGTCACACAAGCCGGAAAAGCGCCCAGAAGCCAACTGAAGTGTAGCTATGATGTTTCAGTCTGTAGTGGATAACCACTATGCCAAAAACCCCATCAGGTTCACTGTCAACGAACAAACCTCAACCATGGCAGATATGATCAAGAAAACCGCTCCAGAATTCTACAAGGGTTATTCCTACTGGATAAACCCACTTCTTTCGTCTGGACATCTTCAAACCGCCTATACAGCACTTAAAAAGTTTGAAGATATCGATTTAGTGAATTACAAGCGTGAAATTATAACCGTGGAAAAAGATAAACACTACACTTTACAGGAAGAACTCACTCACCAACAAACAGAAACCATCAAATTGAAGTACGATCAATGGGAAGGCGCTAGTACTTTTGCAGTAGACTATGTAACAAGTGAAAATAACGACTCCAACCATCTCAAGTACAAGCCTGCAAATCAGTTGGACGACCTTCCACCTCGTACCCAGTATTTGAATCCCAGGGTGGAAATCTTCCCAGACGACTCAAAACCTTTACTTATAGCATTGCACGGACTAAGCGGAGGTTCGTATGAATCGTATGTTCGTTCTTTACTCAGTGAGATCACGAAGCCAGAGTACGGATTCGATGCTTTAGTAGTTAATTCCAGAGGATGTGCTAATCATACCATCACTAGTCCTCAGTTATTCTGTGGGTTATGGACTAACGACTTGAGATACTTCATCAATGAACACGTTAAGAAGAGATGGCCCAACAAGAAGATATTTTTGATAGGATTTTCCTTGGGTGGTTCCATCGCTGCTAACTATATCGGCCAGGAAAAGGAGTCTATCTATGACCACATTAAAGGTGCTTTTATCATGGGATCTCCATGGGATTTTGCCGACAGTTCCTACTGTTTGCGTGAAAGCTTGTTGGGCGACAGAGTTTATTCACCGGTAATGGCACAGAACTTAGTGAAGTTATTGAATAAGCACTACGAGGGCCACTTAAAAACCCACGACTTGGTGGCTCGCTACAATGCAAACCCTGACGACTTCCATGTCAACCACTTGAAAGATTTTGATGACAGCTTTACCTGTAAGTTATTCGGGTTCAATACTTCTATGGAGTACTACAGACATGCTTCTCCAGTTCAAAGAATCTTCAAAATCAGAGTTCCTACAGTTATAGTGAACTCATTAGATGACCCTATAGTTGGAGCTAGATCCCTTCCTTCAGGAGAATCAGTGTTGAATCCATACGTGACTATGGTCACCACTACTGTAGGAGGACATTTGGGTTGGTTTGGTGTTAAGAACAACAGATGGTATCCACAGCCTATTTCAAGATTAATGAAAGAGATGGCACAGCTGGAGATTGTGAAGGAGGATAAGGTATTGCCATTGGATGTGGATAATTCCTGGAAGTACGATAGGTTGTACTATGGGTAGGCGTGCCAGAGGTCTGTACATGAGGCAGTATCAAAACTTTGCATTAAACTGAATATATAAACCAAACCCAAACCCCCCTCCCCAAATAGCTATCAAGATGACAGCCTTACTCCCCAAATAGCTATCGAGATGACAGCCTTACTCCCCAAATAGCTATCAAGATGACAGCCTTAGTACTTCCAATAGCATACCTGGATTGCTAAACAAAAGGTCACCCTCATGAAATGTCAATCCTTGGGACACAATTTCGTATATAGCCACATCAGTGTCGTCAAAAAGCATCTCCAGATGGTACCAATAAATAAAATCTGTGAAGATAACTACCCTGTCGTAATCCAATATTATAATCACAACAAACGAGTAGTAAAGTAACAACCTTAACGCCAATGGGTCCTTCAGTTCCATCAAATCATACATTTCCAACCTCAAAAAAAAGATCCAACGGTACATAAGACCAGGGTTGACTTCTTTGATGTGCCTGGTGAGGCATACCTCAAATGCATGGATGGCTTCTTGAAAGCGGTCCAAGATAACGTCGTCATAAAAGTGCTGTCTTTCTTTGATAAGACTCTTGATGTGGTCCATTAAAGGCAATGGCTCTATTTTACGGTCACCTAAGCTTGTCAAATAAACCATACCACTGTACCTCGTTTTTGCTAAAACACCTCTGAAATTAGAAAAGGCAGCTTTCATTGATTGGGCTAGTCTGACCAAGTCGGTTTTACCTGGAGCATCGAAGTTTATAAGACTTATAAGGTTGAAGGGCTGCATGGTTAGAAACGAAAACAATAGAACTGACGATAAACAAATCTCTGCTGCTTGGTCGACGGTGACGTTGCATAAGTCTTTGTCTTGAAACAGTTGTATGGCTGCAAAAGTGTCTCTGACAGAATCATCGAAATACATCAATGTTCGTCTGTATAATTCGTTTCGGAGGTGTTTGTTCAAGTAAGTTTGATTGAAGTTTGTCAAGTTACCTTTGTTGATATCATATTCCAAGCCCCGGTACCCACTGTTAGGACCCAAATCCTGCACTATCAAGTCAGCCACATCGGTGTGTGAGTGCAATATCATGCTAGCAATCGATAGAATATTGTTTCTTAGAATGGGGCTTTTCTTCCATAGCACTGGCGATTCCATTATCCATAGTTTGTCTGAAGGATTGAGGTTTGCTTTTGGCAGGTAGAACGAGTCAGACCCAAGAAATAACAAGGGGAATTCTACCAAAAGTCTGTATTCAAACTTGGTGATTCCCATGTGGTTATAAGCAGCATTCAAGCCAGCAGCCATGAATTCATAGCCAAGATCTTTGACTAACGACTTCAGAATTTGGGCTACATTCAAGAACCCCAAGTTTCTGTCGTTTCTGGGGACAATATCTAACGTATTTACGACATCTTGACTGGAATTTTCTGTGCCGTTGTCGGAGTGATTTTCTGTATGAATGTGAATACCAGCATCTGTATGAATGTTAATATCAGCATCTGTATTAATCTTGTGAATATCAGCATTTTCTCTATTAATCTTGTGAATCCCAGCATTTTCTGTATAAATCTTGTTAATATCAGCATTATCTGTATAAATCTTGTGAATTCCAGCATTTTCTGTATAAATCTTGTTAATACCAGCATCTGTATGAATGTTAATATCACCGGTGTAATCAAGCTTTGCAGCTGAGAAATTGTCGATAAGCCCATTCACATCAGAACCGAGATCATGAAACAAACACGAGCCAGCAGATTCTGAGGAATCCATGTCCAAACCCGAAAAGTTACCGGTTTCGTCAGTCAATGGCGGAGTTATTTGAATGTCCAAGGTACCAGCCTTACTATTCATGAGCCTTGCGGTGTGATTTGGGAATCGGGGTTTTTCCACATATATACATTCTCTGCCTGTACTAGCACAGTACTCACAGGGTCGTGCTCTGTCACATCCGATCTTGAGTTTCTTGCAACTTAGACACCGCAGCATCAATCTTTATTTTGGTGAGACTAAATTTCTTGAATGAGCACTTGAAAGTGTATGAGAGCTGCCAGTCCTTTATTGAATTAATAGACTTGGAAGTTGAATATAGCACTTGCAGGCGAATTAATAGACTTGGAAGTGAATTAATAGACTTGGAAGTGAATTAGCACTTGTAGAAGACGTTTCATGAAACTGATGAAACTGTTCAAGTGGATCAAAGATGTCAGGGGACTAGCCTCCAATGCCTCTGATAACGACTATCTCAAGGTAGATTATATGGAGGTGAATCTAAACAATTCACGTAGATTGATTCTGAACTTGGACGTGTTGTCCAATACAAATAAGCAGTATGTTGTAGCTAGTCATGGAGTAAACGAGTCTATGATAAAGGTGCAGAATGTAGTGCAGAACCTTGAATGGTTGAAGTAGATAGTTTATATACAAATATCCGTTCATACTTTGTATCTACTCTACAGAATTCTACCTCTACATTCAAATTAATCTCTTCCACGTTACTATAAACGATATACTATAGTTCACTAAACCAAAGGTAGTCACACTCTACCTAAAACCATATTTCCAGGTTTATACCATAAACATATAATGCCCACAGCACTGTCACTGTATGAGTGGCAACATATTCGGAACAAGAATCCCAGTCCAGCTGTTATTGAGTCCAGTCCAGCTGTCATTGAGTCCAGTCCCACTGACTAGTCCAGCTGTCATTAGATCCAGCCATTGACTAGTCCAGCCATAGCCCAGCCACTGACTAGCCCAGCCATAGCCCAGCCACTGACTAATCCACTGACTAATCCAGCCACTAATCCAGCCACTAATCCACAATAAACCGGATCTTTGTGCCATGCTGCATCGAATTCAATTCGTTTTCATCGCCCTCATCTTCAATCACAAAGTCCTGCATCACAAACTCTTCAGGTTTCTGACCAACAGGTTCATAGCTTTCCACATCTTCAGCTTCATCCACTTTATACTTCATAACAATCAATGTACATGCCACAATCACTCCTATTCCAACAACACTCAAAATCCCAGGAAAATGGTGCCAAACAGTCAACTCCCAGAAAATTGCAAATATCATCTGTGTGTATATAGTCAAAGATGCTTTGCTTGCCTTGAGTCTTTGGATTCCTGCTGTCAATGCAAACTGGAAGAGAAACCCCGAAATCCCAATGGCAAAGAATAGTATCCACTGGTAAGCACTGTGAGGAATGGCAAAAGAAATAGAAGGAATCACTATTATACTAACCGTCAGCACGATCACCGTAGAAAGCGCAAAGTAACTTACCGACAACAACGGGTGTGCCAGCTTCCCAATTTTTCTGATCACCACGTACACCAAAGACGCACCGATTGTTCCTAGTAACCCTACCCCAGATGCCAATAGTCTCTTTTCGGTGGACGACAGCTCTATACCCTCGTCCACGTTAGACTCTTGGTCAGCTTGCTGGCCGAATATAAAGTTTGGTTTGGCAATAAGAAGCACCCCCGCCAATGATATAAGTGAAAGCATACCTTCAAACAAAGAGTACCGTTCGTGAAGCAACACAAACGCCAAAAAAGCAGTTACAAGCGGAACCAAAAACGTGATTGCTACTGCATCACTAACACTAAGATATAACAACGAGAAGTAAAGGCCAAACACCCCTACAAAACCAACCACGCCTCTCAACACCAACCACTTTCTGATTTCCGGTTTTCCAAACGGAGCATCTGGAACCGACTTGGTGAGGTACATGTAAAGCAAGCAGCAGATGTAGGTGATGGCCATTCTAACAAATAGAATCTGGATCGGATGCACTGGGGTGTCGAAGGTCTTATCGGTGATGAGCAACTTGCAGGCTGTGATCATGATGGAGTTGAAAAGTTGGGCGGTTGTAAGGAGAACGAAGCCCGCTGTTTCTTCTGAGACTTTATCTAAGGACGGTAGCATAGTTGTTCTGCTAATGGAGTCACTTGTGGAAGTATGTTTGAAATCCTTTTATGTCGTTCGCGTCGTGCGGCTGAACCTGGTTGGGACTTGAAGGCTGTGTAGTCCATGAACTTGGAGAGTAGCAGTTCTTGGTAGTCTTGTGTCTTGTAGTCTTTGTTACTGTTTAGTATTGAATAGTTTTTAGTATTGATTAGTACTGTTTAGTTTTTGAATAGTTTTTGAATAGTTTTTGAATACTATTGATTAGTTTTGCTTTAGTATATGTTGAGTTTTTCTTTAGTATTGTTTAGTTTTTCTTTAGTATATGTTTAGTATATGTTTAGTATTGTTTGTATTTGATTACTATTGATTAGTATCTAAGTTCTGAGTTGATATTTGATTAGTATTGATTAGTATTGATTAGTATTGATTAGTATTGCTTAGTATTGCTTAGTATTGATTAGTATTGCTTAGTTTTTGAATAGTTTTTGAATAGTTTTTGAATAGTTTTTGAATAGTTTTTGAATAGTTTTTGAATAGTTTTTGAATAGTTTTTGAATAGTTTTTGAATACTATTGATTAGTGTTGTTTAGTTTTTCTTTAGTATATGTTTAGTATTGTTTGTATTTGATTACTATAGTTTTGTATTTAAGTTCTGAGTGAATATTTACTGAGTTAACAGCAAATTTAATATTTGTTTACAATCGTTTAGTATCGTTTAGTATCGTTTAGTATTGTTTAGTGTAGGTTCAATATTCTTTAGTATTTACTATTCTTTACTATTTAACTTACCAAGTAAATATTAACAGCAATTTAATATTTGAACATGAACTAAAACAATACTCAGACAGTACTTGCTCTAAAGCACAGCACCAAAACCAAATGTGATCTTAATACTTCTTATGTAGTAATCTTCAAAGTTTCCTCTGACTCTATCCTCTTCTCCTACAGGAATCCCAGAAAATTTAACCACCATCTTGGTTTCAGAACTACCTTGGTTCAAGCTAATTTCCAACTTTGCAAAGTGCCCATCCTTCCAGTCTTCCAATCTCCAGTCCTGAACGATCTGCTCGTTGGTGACTAACTTTGTGATCTTTCCGTTGATAGACCCGCCAAATATCTTGAAGCAAGACCCTTCCGTAGCAGGCAATGGCTCAATTAAAGGTGCTGAGCGTGACCAGGCACTGATTCTTTGGGGATCCAAAAGCGTTATGTACAATTGTTCAGCACTGGTGTTGAAGGTAGGTTCAAGATGAAGGGTGGAGGTGTTATATTTCGGAACTTTGGTACCTGAACTACCGGCTCTAGTTGGCTCTTTCTTCACTTCTTGCTTCACCTCTTTCTTCACCTCTTTCTTCACTTCCTTAGTTTGGTTTTGCTGATTGCTTTTGGTCAACACACTATTCACCTTATCGGCTTCCAATTGAATATCAGAACTGTTGATTTCAATCAAATCTTTGCCAAAATCACATAGCAACTTCCTAAGTTCAGGAATAATCCCAGATTTAATCACCGGTCTGATTTCATCTTTGACAGAGTTCTCGTTATACACAGAAATATCAAACTGGATATCGTCGGCTTCGGTGTCATATGCCAATTCAGGAACTGTTATCGAGCCGTTGGCCTCCTCGTCGCCTACTTTTCCTTCATAGTTCAACACGAGCTTCAAGTCAAATAATGAAATCACTTTTCCTTTACGTTGACTAACCTCGCAATCACCTTCTACCGACGAAATAGATGTAATGCATGCAGACTTGTTGTCTTTGGAGACGGAAACCCCAACGAGGTGTTCCTTGAAGTACTCTTTGCACCACGAGAGGCAGTTTTTGTCTACCCAGTGCCAGTTGTTTGGATTGTTAACCACCATTTTAAGTGCGTTTTTCTAGAACTTTTCAGTTTGAAATAAAAATTATACAAAGCCTAGACTCAATAAATGTTCAACGACTCATGTTCTACGACTCATGTTCTACAACTCAATAAATCGTGTATATCTAGTGTAACATCAGGCATCCACCTCCATGGCATCAAAACGAACAACCGTCTCCTCTACCTCAACCACATCTCGAATACTCTTCCTCAAAACTGCAGTGGTACCTTGTGCAAACTTGTAACTTCTCAACTTCTCGCTTCTGACGTTGGGTGTCAAGTAATTTCTGTACAACTGAGCATCCTTGCCCACTTCCATCACACACAAGTCCACGTTGGAACCGGATCCCAAATCGTTCCAGATCCCAGATTCAATTGCATCTGAACACAACTTCATGGCTTCTTCTTTCGTCATATCCGGCTTCCAGTTTGTCTCCAAAACTGCCATGGCTGCCAAAGAACCAGATCCCAACGACTGGTACTCGCCAATGTCGGTGGACCCGTGTGCTTGCACAGACAACAAGTGCGCGCCGGTGGCATCGATCCCTGCCACAATCAAATACGCACCCAAATGTCCCTGGTATCTAAATAAATGTTGTTTCAACATCGTCAACGCAGTAATCACTCTAGGTCCTCTATTTTGAGACATCGAATGCAACTCCAAATTGGATGCTATCAACTGTGTAACCATCTCGGTGTCTGCAGCAGTACCAGCACCTGCACACCAGATTCTAGGTGCCAATCTGTGAAGCTTTTCACAGTTTTTATCGGCTACAATGTTTCCTGCCGTAGCTCTTGTATCAGCAGCAATTATCACCCCGCCATTGAACTTGCACCCCACAATAGTGGTACCGGTGGATGTAGCTGTGGGCTGGCCGAACCCTTTGGCACTCAAGTACTTGTTTCTCTGGTAATTATCGAAATTCAACCCTGGCATTTTGTATTTGCCTTCGTTTTGAGATTGATTTTTGAGATTGATTTTTGAGATTTCAAAAACTTCTTTTCGCGTTCAGGTTTACAGACCACTGTTGTTGGTGCAACATCACATTGAGGCCAGATTACCGTTCTATGACTACACAGAGGTATTGCAACACCTATTGACGTTTTATTAGCATTTCCCACCTATTTTCCGAGTTTTTCCATCTTTGCATATTTCCAGATCAAACTTAATGAACAGGTATTCCTACGTGACGCCCGCCAAGGTCAAGGCGCTTTTAGTGCCCTTCAACGACTGCTCGGGGCAAGAATTCACTAAGTATGTGGAAATGATCAGATCCTGCCACGAAGTACGGCTTTTAGATGTAACGCCAATGCCTGAGCTCAAGTATTTCAATCCCCAATCGGCTCCAAATGGTAGGATTATGTTCGATTTTGATACTGCAGCTCCGGACAATGAGTCTATTTTCCTTCATGATTTTGAACCTTACCGAAAAACCTTTGTCGTCATAGGAATTGGAAAGTTCACTGAGAAAGGTGACTTCAGTCATGACCTACAAAAGTCATTTCCATCTTCCATAGTTCAGAATTTCATCATGTTCGACACTCCACAACACTCAATTGAGAAACTAGCACCGAAAAGTGACCATTCCATGAAGTCTTGTTTCTACTACAACGAACACATGAATCTAGAGACCATAATATGTGATATTTCCCGTAACTTTTTATTCCACCTCGATGACTATGCCTCATCTTACACCAATATCACTTTGCGTTCACCTGTTTCTATTGCTGATAGTCAATTGCTTTCTCGAACCATTTCAAATGCTCAGAAAAGGCTATCTTCTGGTTCAGGCTCTGTAAAAGTGTCATTCAATTCCACCCATTTGTCTCAGACGGAGATGAAAAACAACAACCAGGTTAGACATAATGGAAGACAATCCAAACTCATTGCTTCATTCTACTTAATGGCAGGTAAGTATACTGAGGCCTTGTTGAACTTCACCGATGCTATCTTATACCTTCGAAAGTCTGAAGACTACTTGTGGCTAGCAAGTGCTTTGGAAGGAATTGCTATTCTGGTAATTCTTTTGAACTATACTGGTTCCACTTACCAACTCCCTAGTGCAATTCTTGCTACTGTTCTACAGCTTCTGAAAAGTAAGGTTCGTGATATGAGTGTTGAAAATACTGCTAAACGATCATCTGCAGAATCTTCTTTGTCTGGGGCTTCCAGTAATAACGGCAGAAGCAGCTTAAGTAATAGCAAACCATTATCCCCTCGTAATTCCTTCAGTGGTCTCGGGTTGGGGTTAAGTTCTATTGGTTCTAGTGCCGACTTGAATACCATTGCTGTACCTGAGCTCATCAAGCAAATCATTTACAGAGTCAACTACTTGTTCCAGTTGAGTGCCAACGACTTTGAAAATAATGTACCTGATATCGTATACATAGAGTCTATATTAAGACACATCAGGTTCATGTTGCATACTTGTGCTAATGGTGCAACCGTTACACAGACCTTTTACGAGTGTTTGGTGAAAAATACTCCACCTATTCTGGATGATGTTTCAAATCCTTGGTTCAATAAAAACAATGTTTTGAATGAGTTGGATAAGATTTATTCATTACAATTGGTAGATTTGAATCTTATAGATCAGTGTAGAATCTACAGCAACTTGGCCTCAGTCTATAGCGAGTTAAAACTCCACAGGAAACAAGCGTTCTTATTGAGGACGCTTATAGTTGCTCTAATACCCGAGTTCGTATCACAAAATGGACTTGAACCATCAAAAAAGGTTTCGGAGCTGGTTGAAATCGTTGTGAATACCTCCAATCCTGCTAGTATCAAACACATAATCAACAAGTTGTTTAAGTTCTACAACATAACTAAACAACCCGAGTTTGATAGTGTAGACTCATACGAAAATACCACTAGTAACTGGAACTCCATGCAATTGCTGTTGTTAAAGCTTAGCATCAGAGTTTTCGAAATCTTACAAGATTACGATTCCTTAGTCAGTATTTTCTGTTTATCTTTGACCAGATATGGTCACTGTTTGCCCAAGGAAGACGAGCTGATGGTGAAACAAAAGATGTTACTGTTAGCACAGACCCATAACCTAAACATTCCTTACTGGGATCCGTTCTTGTTAAGAGATATAAAGCTAATTAACAACAGGAACCAGTCTGGATTAATTCCGTTTTCAGAGGCCAATGGTGCCGTTATAGACGACGCCGCTAGTTCTACGCAGAACACACCTTTCCTCAATAATTCGTTTGTTTTTGATCCATTTAATAAACCCAAGTCAAAACTCACCGATAAGCAACATTTGATCGTGAAACATGAAATGTATCAATTGAAAATAGTCCTTCAAAATCCTTACAGCTTTGAACTTGAGGTAAATGATATTGAAATAGTAAGTGACTTGGAAGTTGAAACCATGAAGCAGAGCATGAGGGGGACTACCAAACTGAAGCTTACTATCAATAATCCGAAGGTAAGAAATGGAGGAGGTTCTTCACCAAGCTTGGCCAATAGTAACGTAAACGAGTTACTGAATTCTGTTGGCCAATTGGTGGTACCCCCAAAGAGTTTAGAAACTATTATTGTTCCATTCAAACCCTTGCAATCAGGGGATTTGGTGATACGTGGTTGTAGAATCACCATTGGCTTTTGTGAACCTAGATTTTTTCCTATAATTGAAGAAGAATTCACCAACAAATTAACGAAAATTAAGGACTGTTCGATTGAAGATGATGATACTAGCATTGGAAATGGATATGGAGAAGAACCACCGTTATCTTCCATCATCAATAATCTCCAAAATAATAAAATATCCTCTAGAGCATCCACTACTTCGATAAGATTGAATGTCCTTGAACCACAACCATCTTTAACTTTGACCAATTTACTGGTTACAAATGGGTGGCTAATGCTTTTGGAAGGAGAGAAGTATCAGTTCTCAATAACCTTGGTCAACCAATCCAATCAGGCTATTAACTACTTGTCGTTTTCCTTCTGGGATTCTACCATCCAGAGTTTGACCAAAAGACTCAATTCCTGTACAATTGGAGTAAATTCTACTGCTTTTGACATTTACGAGTTGGAATGGCTTCTTATCAAGTTCAAGTCGTTTAGAATATTGAACAAAAAAGAAATCAATGAAAAGTACAAACCTATCGATGGCAACCACGAAATCAAAATCGATTACGAAATCACGGGTAAGAGAAATATGGTTGAGCTGAAAATGATCTTGGAATACGGAAATAAGTTGAGTGACTTGAATAAGTGCTATATTAAAACCATTGAAATTCCATTAAAAATGACGGTTTTGCCTTCAATTGAATTGATAAGCTTCGATATATTGCCGTTGTCATTGTCGTCGTTACATGGGTTTTCCACCACAATAGGAGATGGCAACACCGACAGTCATTTCAAGTCGAATTTGATTCACTTGAGGGAGTTTATTTCAAGTCTTTCAAATGTTTCCGATTATTGTTTAGTGATGATTGATTTGAGAAACTCTTGGACTGAAAACATAAACATTGATATCAAGTTCAATTCCACATTGCACGAAGCAGATCCATTTGTTATCAAGGACTCGTTGAAACCAAGAGCCGTTTCTCGATACTTAATGCCTATGAAGAGAATAAAAAGCACTGATTATGACTTGACTAACCGGATTCCATCCTTGCGTAACAAGCAATACATAAAAGACTATCTGTTATCAGAAAATGAAGACTTGGAAATGAGAACAAGTTTCTGGTTGAGAAACCTTGTTTTGAACAACATCGTGGGAACTTGGAAAACGAAGGGAAGGGAAGGTGATATTGACTTTCGAGCCATCAAACTCAGTGAAAAAATGGTCAGTAGTCTAGTTTATGCAAAGATTGAGTTGGTTCATGAAATAGTTGATGAATCAACAGGAAGTATTGTCAATAGAGAAGGGTCACAATTTCACATCAACACATGCGGGTTCTATACTTTTAAGACCATCATCACCAATCACGATGCACAGGCAGTGAATGGAATCATAAGACAGCTTCCATTTCCACTAACGAACGCCAAAGAACAGTTTGCTATCGATAAAAAGATATTTGTCAATGGAGTTTTGCAAAGAAAACTCCCCAGGATCGTAGAACCGGGAGAATCGCTTACACTTGAAGTGAGTTTTGTTGTTTTGGAAAACGGAGAGTTTGAATGGGCATGTGTGTTAGAGACACTCGACGAAATAAACGGAGTCAACAAGATGGTAGCCAGAGAACCAGTTTACATATTTGCATCATAATGTACATTATTTACAGGTGGACTATAGCATTTAGGCTAATTTTTTTTGGTGGTGGAAGGTGGTGCCAACTTGAAAGGCAACTCCTGGGCACCTTCGGCCTCCAACTTCTTGATATATCTCTCTCTAGTGATATCGTTGTATCTTTTCTCCTGAAAGTATTTGAACCACGATGCAACACACTTATTTTTGAACTCAGTTCTCAATTCCCCACACGCCAGATTCACATGGTCCTTTTCTTTTGGATCCAAGGAGTTATCGATATTATTGGCACCCAAGCATGCAAAGAACTTGTCACGAGATTCCCAGCACACTTTTCTCGAGTTTTTGTCTGGAGGTTGGTCAGTTTTATTGAAGTCGAAGAGTCCCATTGATAAATTTTCGCGATTTTTTTACTGCAAACTATTTTTACTGCAAACTAAAACCGCTAAACCTGATTCAGAACAAGATGGAGTCTGAGTATGAGGTTCAGATCCAAGGGGATCCAAAGGACTTATCTAGATCGAAGTTTCAGATCAGGTACAGATCAACCTCGCAATCTTCAGTGGAGACGGTTCCTGAAAAATTGCCTACTATCAAAATCTTAGGAACTGGCGGTACCATTGCCAGTAAAGGGGTGAGTGCACATCAGACTGCAGGATATAAGGTAGATTTGACCATTGAAGAATTGGTCAAAAGCATTCCTGACTTATCTCACACCTGTAACTTATTATATGAGCAAATTTTGAACATCGACTCCAAAGAGATCGGAGAAGAAGAGTTGAAAATTATTTATCAGCACGTGAAACAAGACCTTGAGCTTTATGATGGGATTGTTATAACCCATGGAACAGATACCATGGAAGAAACTGCATTCTTTTTGCAGTTCACGGTTAACACTGCTAAACCAATTGTGCTCTGTGGTTCTATGAGACCGTCAACTGCGATTTCTTCAGATGGACCCATGAATTTATACCAAGCAATTGTGATTGCAGCTAACAAGAGCAGTTGGAATAGGGGGGTTTTGGTAGGCTTCAACGATAGAGTGATTTCGGGATACTTTTTGAAGAAGTCTAACGCCAACTCTTTGGATACGTTTAATGTGATTGGTCAAGGTTACTTGGGAAATTTTGTCAATAACCAGATCTATTATTACTTTCCACCGTCAAAGCCCATGGGGGTTTCGGTGTTCCACATTGACGGTTCTTTCGAATTGCCAGAAGTTGCAATTGTTTTCGCTCATCAGGGTTTAAACAATGATATAATCACCTTGTTGGTAGAGAACTTGAAGGTAAAGGGCTTGGTATTTGCTACTATGGGAGCGGGTTCTTTGAGTGAGAACACCAGTAGACGCATTTTTGAATTGAGTAACCAATATCACATACCTGTGATTTACTCCAAGAGATCCATGGATGGAATGGTTCCTATTGGATCATTGCCTAAATTTGAAGATCTCAGTTGTGATAATATTATAGCCAGTGGCTCACTTAGTCCCCAGAAGTCGAGAATTTTGTTGCAACTCTGTTTGATGCAAGGAATGGGTATTGAGACCACCAAGGCATACTTTAAGAAGGTTTATGGTGGATCATAGGCTGAAATGTGGTAGGTAATCAATGCTTAGAAGTAGAATATAGGTAATATAGAACTAGACTACTAGAACCACTATGTAAACTCAGTTTTGACAATAGGTAACTATCTTGATTAGGTACTAGAAAACCCATTCATAATACAAGTACACCTAACATAAAGGGTAATTCACATGAATTATAAATCTATAATTACCTAATAAATTGACTATAAGCTGACAATTGATTACAGTGCATTCCATACAGGAATACCATTAAAGTGTGGTCATAGATTCTCCATTCAACTGGTGTACAGCTTAAAATAGACTACTGTAATAAAATAGGCTAAATTCACAAGTAACTATTTCTTTGGAAATTTTTGTGCACCTTGAACCATCTATTAAGTCCACCAAAAACCTTCTTAAAACCATGAATATGGGCCTAAGACAAATATAGCCGTATGATGTCTGACAATAACTCTCCAATACAATAACTCTCCAATACAATAACTCTCCAATACAATAACTCTCCAATACAATAACTCTCCAATACAATAACTCTCCAATACAATAACTCTCCAATACAATAACTCTTGTCCTTTTTGACCACTTCAAACAAACGGTATTTATAACCACTAAACAAAATTTCAGGTTATACAGAAAATAACTACATGGAGTAAAGTTCATTTACGAACCTCAGATTCCATAATAAACCACTGAAATTCAAAGATTTCCATAACTATTGGTAATTACGATTATACCTGCAAATAGTAAACCATACCTATAAATAGTAAACCATACATACTTAATTACACAGATTAAACAAAAAATGAATTCACCAACTACACCTGAGTTCCCCCAACCACATTACCAAGAATTCCATATAAAAACTTCAACCCTCTTCTATGCTGATAAGATCATTTCACATACGCTAAACGAACCTAATTACGCCAACACACACTACCAAAGATACGTATTGCTTAAAAATAACCCCCAACCATTCCGGTAACTACAAGAGCTCCTTGGATGTTTCGACTTTTTGTACTCCATGACGGTCGTCTTACACACAAACCAATAGCAATTGAATCCTCTTGGTTCTCCAATTCTTAAGGGTTGCCGTTTTCTTGTCACAGCTTCCCAGCTCCTTATCACACATACGTGAAATGTCTCCCTACTACATCCCAATATCTGCATATAAAAATGTTGGGGAACAACTGAGGAGACCTCGCACCAACTACTGCCATGTCTCGCCGCCCTCCTCCATGTCTCGCCGCCCTCATTCCAGCCTCCGTGCGACACATGACCAAGCTCCCTGGTCCCTTCGCGGCAGCTGGAGTATCCACTTGTCATCACAAATTGCACTTGAAATTTCCCATTGCAGAAAACCTGTGAAAGTTATAAAAGGAGTTTTTTTCTTCGTGGATCTTGTAATTGACTGATCTTGTATTGACTATACTAACTAGTGTATCAAGACTATTTTACGACAAACTAACCGTGTAACAAAAGAACAAACCACGATGGTCTACCAGCAAACTACCATCGTCGGGGAAGCCAGACCTGGTGAAACCGCCCCTAGAAGAAAAACCACCCAGAAGGATGGGTCTGTTACCAGACCATTGGACTCCAAAGCCGACTCCGTTTACCAATTCTTTGCTGAATGTGTCAAGAGAAACGGCGACAGAATTGCAATGGGTTGGAGAGACTTGCTTGAAGTCCACGCCGAAACCAAGCAAGTCAAGAAAATCGTCGACGGCAAGGAAACATATGTTGACAAGGAATGGTTGTTTTTCGAAAACTCCAAGTATCACTACATCAACTATCCTGACTTGAACAAGTTGGTTTTGGACTACGGGAAGGGTTTAGTCAAGCTTGGTCTTAAACCTGACCAGCAAGACAAGGTTCACATTTTTGCTTCCACTTCCCACAAGTGGATGCAAACTTATTTGGCCACTCAGACCCAAAACATTCCAATTGTCACTGCTTATGACACTTTGGGTGAAAAGGGTTTGACTCATTCCATGGTTCAGACGGGTCTGAACGCCGTGTTTACTGACAACGCATTGTTGTCCCATTTGGTCAATCCTTTGAAATCGGCAAAAGATATTAGATTCATCATCCACTCCGAATCCATTGATGACAAGGACACCAGACACGGCGGTAAGTTGTACTCCGACGCTAAGAAGGCTAAAGATAAGATCTCCGAGATTAGACCGGACATCACTATCATATCCTACGATGAGGTCATCGCATTGGGTAAAGCCGCAGAGGGTGTCCAGTTTTCTGTCAAGACTGCAAAGTCTGAGGATGTTTCATGTATTATGTACACCTCTGGTTCTACCGGTGACCCTAAGGGGGTTGTTTTGACCCATCTTAACATTGTTTCTGGTATTGGTGGTATCACCACTGTTGCTGGAAGAAACTTGATCAAACCAAACGATCGTATTGTAGCATTTTTACCATTGGCCCACATCTTCGAGTTGGCTTTCGAAATGGTCGCTTTCTGGTGGGGTGGTTGCATTGGTTATGCCAATGTCAAGACATTGACTGATGCGCTGTGCAGAAACTGTAAGTCTGATTTGGTTGAATTCAAACCAACCGTCATGGTTGGTGTTGCTGCTGTATGGGAAAGCGTCAGAAAAGGTATTTTGGGTAAAATCAAAGAATTACCTGGCTTGACCCAAAGAATCTTCTGGGCTGCCTACAAGGCTAAATTGACTTTCAAAGCTTACAACATTCCTGGTGCCGGAATGTTTGATGTGATTTTCAAGAAGGTCAAGCAAGCTACTGGTGGAAATTTGAGACTCTGTCTTAACGGTGGTTCTCCTATCAGTTTGGATGCACAAATCTTCATTTCCAATTTGATTTGTCCTATGTTGATTGGTTACGGTTTAACTGAAACTGTTGCCAACACCACTATTGTTGATAACGACCACTTTGAACATGATATCGCTGGTTGTTTGTTGGGTTCCTTGACTGCAAAGTTGATCGATGTGCCAGAAGCTGGTTATTTTGCAAAGAACAACCAAGGTGAATTGTTAGTGTCTGGTGGTCCAGTTACCAAAGAATACTACAAAAACGAAAAAGAAACCTCTGAAGCTTTCACTCCAGACGGATGGTTCAAAACAGGTGATATCTGTGAATGGCGTGAAAATGGTACTTTGAAGGTTATCGACAGAAGAAAGAATTTGGTGAAGACCTTGAATGGTGAGTACATTGCATTGGAAAAGTTGGAATCTGTCTATAGATCCAACCCATGTGTGTTGAACTTGTGTGTATACGCAGACCAAACCAAAGTCAAGCCTATTGCTATCATTTTGCCTAACGAGTCTCACTTGAGATCACAATTGAAGGAATCCGGCTATGACCACCTGTCTAAGGAAATGAGCGACTTGTGTGAGGATCCTAAGGTTGCCAAACTTGTAGTGAAGTCTTTGTTGGCCACAGGTAAGTCCCAAGGCTTCAAGGGTATTGAGTTGTTGCAAAACGTTGTTCTTTTGGATGAAGAATGGACTCCACAGAATGGTTTTGTTACCTCAGCCCAGAAGTTGCAGAGAAGAAAGATCTTGGAAGCTCACAAGCAGAAGGTCGACGAGGCATATGCCACTTCCTAGCTATGACGTTTGTTTTTGGTGTACTGTAATTTATCGAGTTCTAATAATTGTATCTTTTGTTGTTATGTATGTAGAGTATTAGGTGTGTTTTTCATGTTAAAACTCCCTTCATACCGATTGTTTGAAATATAAATGTTTAATATTATATAAATCTATTCAATACTTAAAATTAAACTAACCTCTCTTCAAATCTCAACTCATTGTTGACTGGCAAACCCACCAACAAACGTAACAAGTTCTCCACTGCTAGTCTCTGCTTGTTCAATCCGTTGATAGGTTGGAATCCTGGCTTGGACAAAGGTGCCTTCAACCAGTAACTCAACAAGGTTAACACCGCATAAAAGTTGTCGTACTCAGCTTCACACTTCTTTTTGTAGGTAACTCTTTGGAAAAACTCGGTCATGACAACCAAGTCAATGATCAAAGGAGTAGCCAACAACGAGTCCTCACAAACATTATGGATGGAAATCTTATTGTGACCTCCCAACATCAACTCACTATAATATTCATCCATGGCAACTTTGGAGTCTCCAACTGCCGGTAAATACTTGATAACAATACAGTGATCGATTTTCTTACCGTATTCATCATTATATAAGATCTGGTTGCTTGCAATGATATCATCCACAACTGAACTCTTTGATATTTCCTTAGATCTAAATTGTTGAGGTGCAGACAAGTTGTATCCATCATTGTTACCCAAGTGATTATAGGATGCAATAGAAACAGGTCTGATACCAGCATCAACCAAAAACTGGGCCAAAACAGACTTGATTTTGGTTTGACCACTCTTAAAGTCGTCACCACCAATAAAAGATTGGTGCTTTTCAGCCAACTCGATCACACCTGGCACAAATGTGTTTTGTGGCGAACCATTGATGTATGGAACTCCCTCCAAGATACAAGCCACTGCAAAAATAGTAGATGGGGCGATTTCTGTGTGGTTATTTTTGATGCTAGCTAAAATGGTTTCTGCTGTATCATTCACACCTGCTACAACTTCGGCATATCTTTCAGTGTTAGCGGTCCATAAAACAATTACTTTATCCAAGCTGTTTTTAGCCTTGAATTCTTGAATGTCCTTTCTGATCTTTTCAACATCGTTCCACTTGTTGTTTAAATCGACTTCACCATTTTTGAGGTTGAAGACGTTATCAGCTCTTTCCTTCTGGTTCAAAGCAATGAAATCTGGATAGTAGATGGAAGGTAATGGCTGCATTTTGTCAATGTATGGATACAATTGTTTCTGTAATCCAACATCCAAAACCTGTGCTCTTTTCATAGCCTTATCCAAGGTCAACTTGGAGATATCCCAGCCCCCAACTACAAAGTCGTTTGGGTTGACCATGGGCAAAATGGAGTTGAAAGGAGTGTAGATATCGTTTCCAGCAGCATCTACACCCAATTTGATGGTGGACGACTGAGTCACCGAGCCAAAGTAATTAGGCTTGACGATTCTCTCCTTGGTTTCAAAACAAATATTGTGTTTGTTGGCTAAAACAGAACCCACCAAAGTAGTACCGTTGTTACCACCAAGACCAACCAACATCAAGCCTACCTTTGGAACAGTCAAGTCTGTCTTGAAGTCATACTCCACAGCAGTAGGAGTCACATCAAAAGTACCTGCTTCACTGGTCTTGACAATAGCATTTTCATACACAAAAGTGGTATGCAAGGTGTTTTCTTTTTTAACTGCTTTAGCAGAATTGAAAGTACAAGACATGTTTATAGGCCTTTTAGATATATCAGATATAGTACAGAACAGAATAAGGAGGAAATTTCGTCCCTTTTTATAGTTTTTTAGGGAATTTGTTTGTGTTTGTTGATTCGCCGAGTTGCGACATTGAGCTAACCTGCCTAAATTCTTTATATTCTTTGGGAAATCAATTTTGTTCTTGAAAATTTTGGGATTACTGCTTGGGTGGATGTACTGAGTATGGAGTTAGTTATAAATATGCTCTTTCGGTCTATTCATCTCGCAAAAACCTTCAAACTTCACATGTAGCGTAAGTAAAGGTGGCTCGTAGATCTCAGACAAATGTCGCCTTTTCGCCGAATGTGATTTTCATTCCCCACTTCATTTTCCACGTTTATCCAAATGGAACTTTGCAAAGAGTATGTTTTTGCTGTTAAGAAAAGTTTCATGATATTTTGTTGGTGGATTCTAATTGACTTCATTTGATTATTTTCGTAGACTCTTTTATAGAACTGCTGACGCTGTGTACACTTGAATTACAAAACACCCCTATTAATTCTATTTCCGTAACTACAAAAATCCGACACACGACACAATAGATTTGTACATACACGTAACTATGGAACTCGGTTCTTTTCTGGTTTGCTGTGATTTCCGTTTTTAGTATTTTTGTAGTACATTATTGGACAGTCTTATTGAAATTATTGTATTAAGTCTAATTTACGTAATATCGAATCTGAGTATTTCTTGGTATCTTACAATCATTGTTTTTTCAAAAACCAAGATGCTAAAACCTATTACAAGCCACCAAGATGGAATAGATATTTAAAGATATAGATACTTCGGTGCTGGTTCTTATTAGAGCGAGCTTAATGGGAAATACATAGCCTCCACGCAAGGATTGGTTGCAATATGTGAACCAATACGGCAAAATTCTGGTATTTAGATTCAAGATTACTTTATTTAAAGAAACTTCAACTTAGGATTAATAGAAGTACCTTTTCCTAGTGTCTAGTAACTTCCAAAACATAAGTCGTCGATTTACATTTGAGATGATTGCAAAAGCAAAAACGATTGTATTAAAGAAGTGTTGAGAGACACCATTTTAGTAAACTGGTTGACATATCACCGTATTAAAATTAGGTAGTGGTGGAAACTATGTGAGAATATGAATTGACTAACTAGAAAGTATAGGCACCATTACTTTTACAAAAGCACTAAATTCAATCATTTGAAGCAGATTTTATTCAGCCAGTTTGATTGCGTCCAACCAGTTTGATTACGGCTAGACAGCCTATTTATGTTAAGAGAGTATATTATATTGGTTTGGCTTGAAAAGTTGTCTTTCCAAACAATACGCAGTCTTTCTACTCAACGGTATTTCCATAAACCCATCAAAAGCAAGGGTATGTTGTAAAGACACGCAATGGAAAGCTCTTAATTGATTGTCTGAATTCATGACCCACACTTTGTACCGAAAACGACACACCCACCAATGAGAACACATTTCCTGGAAAGAAAAATAAGGTTCGTAACAACCTTTTACTCCAAGGAGCTGCTGGCAGACCAAATTGAAGGTACATTTTGTAGTATTACTTTGAATCAGACCTAAAAACACGCTCCACTTTTCAAGGTTCCCGCCCCTTGCATACATCACGCTCATGTTCACCCTCCAAAAATTCCCCGGTTCCCTGGTCTGTTAGAACAACACATAGAATTCACATTGCTACAGGGGGTATCGCTCTACACCTCATCCCAAACTGTTCGCATTTGTGCTGCTTTGGGATTTTTAACTATGGCGTTACAAATCTCTAATTACGAAACAAGCGCATTTGTATCCGCTTTGGGCTCTTTTTGCTACACCGCATTTTCAGGTTTCGTACTTAAAACTCAACTTTCCTTTTTCTAGCCAGTATTTACCACTCTTGCTTCTTAAAAGGACACTAGGAAAGTGGCCTTTGTTCATTACATGATCTATTGCTTACTCCCTGGTATGGTGAAGAGTACTCCCTGGTATGGTGGTGAAAAGTATGGTGTGGATCAGGTGCAAACTGTGCGGCGCATGCAGGAGTTGCTGCAAAAAAAATAACGCGTTTGCTGGCAAAGGTCCTGAATAAGGAAAACCGATGAGCCAAAGAGTTAAAACCAGCACTTAGCAACAGGGTTAAGAGTGTTGTAGTTAGCAATGACGCACGTCGGGGTTACGTGTATATATTGAGTTCTTTCACCACCCTTGAAATTATTAACGCCCACAGGTTTACCAGCTACTGTCACTCATTCAGAACACTACAAAGAACTCGTCACTCCTTATGCTTTCCTTAGTTCTTTTCACACTCTTTGCTGTGTCGTGTGCGTTTGATATTAACGGCAAGAATGTAGCCGTCTACTGGGGACAAAATTCTGCAGGATCTCAAACAAGATTAAAACAGTACTGCGATCAAAATGTAGACATTGTTTTACTTAGTTTCCTTTATTCATTCCCTAGCAATTTGCAGGTTGACTTCTCCAACATGTGCTCTGACACATTTCCAAGTGGATTGAGAAAATGTGATCAGATTGGAGAAGATATCAAATACTGTCAACAACAAGGAAAGATCGTGTTGTTATCCATGGGAGGTGCAGTTGGATCGTATGGTTTTACCGATGATAACCAGGCAACTGCGTTCTCTGAGACCTTGTGGAACAAGTTCGGTGCTGGAACTGATTCTGAAAGACCATTTGGTGATGCTATTGTTGATGGTTATGACTTTGATTTCGAACAGAACATGCAAACTGGTGTTGGTGCTTTGGGAGCTGGTTTGAGACAGCAATTCAAAAAAGACCCTTCTAGAACTTACTACCTTGCTGCTGCACCACAATGCCCTTACCCAGATGCTTCTGTAGGAAAATTGATGGAACAAGTTGGTTTGGACTTTGCCTTTATACAATTCTACAATAACTACTGTAACTTGGGTCCTAACTTTAACTGGGATACCTGGCAAAACTATGCTTCCAACACATCTCCTAATAAGAACATCAAGTTATTTTTGGGACAGCCAGGTGGTGTGACTGGTGCCGGAAGCGGATACAATTCTGTAGCCACCGTGAAGCAATATGTTGATAAAATCAGCCTGAGTAGTAATTTCGGAGGTATTAGTTTGTGGGATGCTTCTCAAGGTGCTTCAAATGTGGCAGGTGGTGTTAGTTACATTCAGCTGATGAAGGGACTCTTAGGAAGCAAAGTAGTTGTGCCAGTTGTTTCAAGTTCTAGCTCCAGTACAACAACCAGCACTATCACTTCAACCATTACCACCACTTCTACTATCCCAACTACAACCACTCCAACTACAACCACTCCAACTACAACCACTCCAACTACAACCACTCCAACTACAACCACTCCAACTACAACCACTCCAACTACAACCACTCCAACTACAACCACTTCTATTTCCAGCTCAAGTGCAGTTGAAGCCGAAGTAGTCACTGTTTCACAAAATACTTTGGGCACCACCGCTATCCAAAAGGTTTTGACCATCACTAATATCCACCATCCTACTACTGTGACAACATTGAGAATCACTGGCACCACTACCATATATGCCACAAAATCTCTGGTTCCACCTGTTATGTAGTTTAATACCCAACGATCTTTTCTTGCACAATCTATTTTGTCCTACATCTTCTGTGGAATTTGAAGACATTCTGAACCCAAGAGCTGGATGGTTATGCTGAATTTTGTTTGCTTAATCCTAGGTGTATATTGAATCCTATTCGTTTTAATCGTTTTCATTGTCACTATAGTTTCACTTTAACATCTTGTGCAATGTCCACACTCACCATCATCAACTGCTTCAACTTCTGAAATTCCAACTCGATATTCAAATATTTCAAAAGAATCTTCGAGTAGCTGTTCAAATATATACTATCGACATTTGCAGTACTCCAGTTGTCGATATCATAGATATCACTGTTTTCGTATTTCAACACTAGCGGTGAGAGAATAATGTGCACCAAAGGAATGGATGTCTGGTCTATAACAGATTGGGCTTGTTTGGTCAAGGGACTGGGCAGGATCAAGAGCATGAATGTAGAGCTCTTTTGTTCGTCTGTCTTGATATAATGCAGGTATATTCCCACAAGCTCTCTGATGATGCTGGCTTGGATTTTGGACCGGTGGTTTTTACACTGCACCAACACGCTCACGTCAGAGTGGATCGATATGGATTTGTGGTTGTTTTCTGTGTTGAGCAATTGGTTAAGTTCTTTGCAGTTGGCGATAATAGGAACAATTCCCGACGACACGTCTACTGGAGTGGTCTCAATATACTTCTGATTAAGCTTGAAAAAGTGATACAAATCCCATTTCCCAACCAAGTCGACTCCGTTGTCAAAAGCGCCCCCTTTTCTCATCAAATCGAAACACTTTAACTTGGTTTCAAGAAACGCTTTTGAGGTGTATTCATATAACGTGCCTTTGAACACCGTGGATTTTATACTAGCTTTGTTGGTTCTGCATTGGTTCAAGTACGAGGTACAGTCTTGGGGTGCGAGGGCCACTGTGGTGGTGGGCCGTGCTGCGATTCGGAGTGCAGACCGTAGAGTTGTTGGATGAATCATGACGCGTTTTTGAGATTTATTTGTGGTTGTAGTTCTGGTTCCAGTTCTGGTTCTAGTTCTATTGATTCTATTAGTTCTATTAAGTCTACTAGTTCTATTAATTCTACTAGTTCTACTAGTTCTATTAAGTCTACTAGTTCTAGTTCTATTAAGTCTACTAGTTCTACTAGTTCTATTAAGTCTACTAGTTCTAGTTCTACTAGTTCTAGTTCTAGTTCTACTAGTTCTAATTCTACTAATTCCAGTTCTAAGTCCACTAGTTCTATTGTATATTACATTTTCAAGTATAATTACACACTAATAAACTGCCTAAACTGCAGCCATCATGTTGACAACATTCTCATACTCCTTGTAGCACATGTCACACATAACAACAAGACCCTTCTTTTCCTTGCTACGAACTTCTTCCAAGATCTCAAAAAGCTTTTCTTTGGTTTGTGCTTTGAGCGGTTCTGGTCCTTCAGCTTGCACTTTTTCTATCAAGTTGACGGCTCTGAGACGCTTATGGTAAAATCTGGATTCTTTGATGTCAAGTCTCCAGTTCTTACCGTACATCTCCTCTTTTTCCACCACTGACAAATCTGTAGGAGTGGTGTTGTACCATTCGTTATACAATTCCACAAACGTCTTGCTGTTTCTATTCATTGGGAGAGAAATGGCTTCTTTGTCGTTGTTTTGTTTGTGTTTTTTCTCCTTCTTTTCTTTCTTTTCTTTCTTTTCTTTCTTTTGTTCTGTTTGCTCTTTTTCATCAGCCTTTTCTTTTTCATCAGCCTTTTCTTTTTCATCAGCCTTTTCTTTTTCATCAGCCTTTTCTTTTTCTTCAGTCTGTTTGTCGTTGTCATTTTCTTTCTTAGCTTCAGTTACTTTGTTGGTTGCTTTAGCCTTACTCTCTTTAGCCTTACTCTCTTTAGCCTTACTCTCTTTAGCCTTACTCTCTTTAGGCTTGGTTGCTTTAGTCACATCCTTCTTACTCTCTTCTGGCTCAACCTCAGTTCCGTTGACAGTTTTACCCTTGGTTGGCTTGACTGCCTTACTAACACCTCCATTTGCTACCGGTTTAATCACCTTAGAAACCTCGGCTTTCACATCGCCCAAACTACCAATGTATTTACTCAATTGTTTGTTCATTTTTCTATTACTTTTCATAGATTTTCTTACTTCTTTCATGAATTCCAATTGTTCCTCCTTTTGTTGTTTCTGTTCAGTCAACATCGTGTGCAAAATCGTGGTCAACAGCTCCAAGCTTTTGCCAAAAGATTTGTTAGATTCATTGGTAACTTCCAATTGCTTCTGGATCTTCTCAAGAAGTCCCTTGGTCTCTGATTTGGGTTTAGTCACCTTTTTTTCCGACATGTTGAATCAACAATAAATGTTTCGCGTTTTTATCAGAAATATTATTATCACCAGTGGTTTTTATATCAGATCTTGGACCCGGGTTATTATTTCAAAGTAATTAGATTAAGATGAGGTTGTTACTATGGGTTTCTTTAGTATGTGCTGAGATCCAGACCATCACTCTTTTTGCAAAAGGTGAGAGGAATACCGTGGATATTGGCCGAATTGAATTCGACCTGGACAATTTGAAAGCACTCTATTTGCCAGAAAAGGACGTTGTTGTTGACGAAAAGTTCTGCATTGGGACCAAAGATGTGGATAATAGTGACTGCTTTGTAGTGGCAGAAGATCTCAACAAACAATTCGTCTTGAATGTCAAGAACAGTCATATCGAATACATTTCTTCCAGAAGTAGCGATAACGGCCGAAACGTAGTGGTGAAGCAAATATCCAAGGCACCGGTGCCTAATTTGACGCCAGAAACAAAACCAAAGGCTGCAGCACCAGAAACCAAAAAAGTAAAGACTATAAAAACTGACAGCGAAGGAAACAAAGTGGAAGTGGAAGAGGAGGTTGAAGAAGAACCAAAGTCATGGATCCAGAAGAATTGGACGTACATAGTTCCGCCGTTGTTGATTCTTTTTGTCTTGATGGGGGAGGATGAGAAGAAGAAGAAGTAATGTACGAGCTGAAAGTGATGGGATTGTAGAATTGGAATTGTAGAATTGGAAATTGGAAATTGGAAAAATGTAAAATTCACATTTTTTTGAAAAAAATGAAGGTAAAATTAAATAATTACAACGCAAGTACAGATGAAAGGTTACCAATGCTCTAAGCTCAGATAGCAAACTAAAGTCCAAGTGTTGGAAAGTGTTATTTGAAACCACACAGAATGTCGCAAAATGTCACACAAAGTTCAAAATGTCACATAAAGTGTCTCAGATGTCTCGGAATTTCGTAAAGTTCAGAATGTCTCATAAACTTCAAAATGTCTCATAAACAAAATGTCTCACAAACAAAATGTCGCAAAACTTCAAATGTCTCAAAATATCGCATAAACATAGCTACAAAAATCTCCAAAAAACAACCAATGAAAAATACCCCAAAGTAAATGGCCCCAAAACAGCCCAAAACCCCCCAAAATTTCCACCATTTCTCCTAGCACGCCCCGTAACACCACCACCAAATCTCACCCTCCTCACACCTCTCTTCCAAGTTCTACACCACCCCAAACCTCAAATCCAATCACCTCAATGGCAGTTGGGCGGGCCACGACCTCTTATTTATAACAAAAATTATTGGTCGAAATCTCACTGAAAAACTCATGTTGAAAAGAGTGTTGTTGAAGAGATCATTTGGCTCCAGTGCCAGAAGACTTGCAGATGTGGAAGTCAACATTGACGGCAGAATCGTTAAGGTTGCTGCTGGTTCATCCATCATTCAGGCTGCCCAGTTGGCTGGTGTAGATATCCCTCGTTACTGTTACCATGACAAATTGGCCATTGCAGGGAATTGTCGTATGTGTTTAGTTGATGTGGAAAGAATGCCAAAGTTGATCGCGTCATGTGCCATGCCTGTTTCCAACGGAATGGTGGTGCATACCGACTCGGAAAGAATCAAGAAAGCCAGAGAGGGTGTCACAGAAATGCTTTTGGAAAACCATCCTTTGGACTGCCCGGTTTGTGACCAGGGTGGGGAGTGTGACTTACAAGAACAATCCCACAGATACGGAAGTGACCGTGGTAGATTCAGCGAAGTGGTGGGTAAGAGAGCAGTGGAAAATAAGGCCATTGGACCTTTGGTTAAAACCTCCATGAACAGATGTATTCATTGTACCAGATGTGTGAGATTCATGAACGACGTTGCCGGGGCACCAGAGTTTGGTACTGCTGGAAGAGGTAACGACATGCAAATCGGAACATATATTGAGCGTAATATCAATTCTGAAATGTCGGGAAACATCATCGACTTGTGTCCTGTGGGTGCCTTGACCTCCAAGCCATATGCTTTCAAGGCCAGACCTTGGGAATTGAAGAGAACAGAGACTATTGATGTTATGGATGCTTTGGGTTCCAATGTCAGAGTGGACGCCAGAGGTATTGAAGTTATGAGAGTGTTGCCCCGTTTGAACGACGACATCAACGAGGAGTGGATTTCTGACAAGTCCAGATTTGCCTGTGATGGTTTGAAAACCCAAAGATTGACCAATCCTTTGATCAGAAACGGTGACAAGTTTGAAGTCGGTACCTGGGATGAGGCTTTGCTGACTATTACTGCTGCTTTTCAGAAGATCCTGCCAAAAGCAAACGAAGTCAAGGCTATTGCTGGTGCTTTAACTGATGCTGAATCCATGGTAGCTTTGAAGGACTTGGTTAACAAGTTAGATTCTGAAAATTTGACCACTGATGTCAAATTGTCTACTTCTGCTACTGGTGTCGATGTCAGATCTAACTATACTTTCAACTCCACTATTGACGGAATTGAAGAGGCCGACCAAATTCTTTTGGTTGGTACCAACCCTCGTCACGAGGCTGCTGTGTTGAATTCCAGAATCAGAAAGGTGTGGTTGAGATCCAACTTGGAAATCGCTCATGTTGGTGAGAAGTTCGAAAGCACCTTCGGCTTGCAGCACTTGGGAGAATCCGTGGCTGACTTGAAGAAGGCCTTGGATGGTGAAATTGGTCAGAAACTCGCCAAAGCTACCAAACCATTGATCATTGTTGGTTCTGGTGTGGCTGAATCGGAAGATTTGCCTGCTGTCTACAAGACTGTGTCTGAATTTGCAGGCAAGACTGGTAGCTTCAATACTCCAGAGTGGAACGGACTCAATTTGTTGCACCGTGAAGCCTCGAGAGTGGCAGCCTTGGACATTGGGTTCCAAACTGTATCCCCAGACGTGGCAGCTACCAAGGCAAAGATTATTTATTTATTAGGAGCAGATGAAATCAAAAACAAAGATATTCCAAAAGACGCCTTTGTTATCTACCAGGGCCACCACGGAGACATGGGTGCGTCTTATGCCGATGTTATCTTGCCTGGTTCTGCTTACACAGAAAAGTCTGCCACCTATGTCAACACAGAAGGTAGGGCCCAGATCACCCGTGCCGCCACCAACCCTCCAGGGGTGGCCAGAGAAGACTGGAAGATCATCAGAGCTTTATCGGAATACTTGGGTGAGACTTTACCATATGATGATTTGTACGCCGTGAGATCCAGATTGGGCCAGATTGCTCCCCATTTAGTCAGACATGACGTGGTTGAAGCCACGTCTCAGGACATAGCTGCTGTTGGTGTCAAGGACATAGCATCCAGAACAAAGTCGATAACATCAGTGGGTATTCCATTGAAAAATCCAATTGAGAACTTCTACTTCACTGATGTGATTTCCAGGTCCTCACCAACCATGGCCAAGTGTATCACCAAGTTTGGTCCTAAGATTGATAAGGTAGTAGACGAGTCTCCTGAACTCAGTCTTGCTTAGACTTTGCATTGCTCTTTGAGTACATAGAAATGACTATTCTGTATGAATATAGACTATTGAGATAGGAAGCCTATGAAAACTGTACTAGAAAACTGTACTAAGAACTGTACTAAGAACTGTACTAACAAAACTGTACTAAGAACTGTACTAACAAAACTGACTAACAAAACTGACTAACAAAACTGTACTAAGAACTGTACTAAGAACTGTACTAACAAAACTGTACTAAGAACTGTACTAAGAACTGTACTAACAAAACTGACTAACAAAACTGTAATGAGTATATTTGGTTTTCGTAGAGTTTACAAAAACCTTAAAAGCACCTAAAACGTTACAAGCCATGGTTTTCACACAGTTTAAACGGCCAACTGCATTTTCTTCTACCTCTCATAGTATTTCTCTACACTTTTTACCCGTCTCAACCATACAACCATTACTAAACTTTTACTTGACTTTTTACCCGTCTCAACCATACAACCATTACTAAACTTTTACTTGTCGTCTTTCTTGTTTCCTGGTATTCGTAAGCACTATTGCTTTACTTATACAGTCTTTCCAATACTCTCTTTTAAATCAATTCCTGTTTTAATCTGTCATAAGCACTACTTGCAACTTCAATCCATCATTCTTTTCCTTACCTTCCCTCGTAAAGATACATGTCGGAAGCATCAGATAAGGTGACGTGCGACATTTCCAAACGGGTCCGACATGTTCACAAAAGTACGACATTCTCGCAAAAGTGCGACATGTTCACAAACATGGAGCTTCCTTCCAAAATGGATTCTGCATTGATGGACTTGGGTGGTTCAAAAGAGGAGTTCGCCAACAAATGGAGACAGAATAGAGCCTGTGCACGGTGCAGGCGATTGAAAATGAAATGCGCTTTTGAGGATCCCAATTTCGCTTCCTGTAAAAGGTGTTTTGCCATAAAGGTGGAATGTTCGTTTGATACCGATCCTACAGCCAAGTTTGCCCGGAAAAAAACAAGAAAGACCACTACCCGGTTCGTTGAAAGCGTTAGTCCAGGTATCACTTCCGAAACCATCACAGGGTCTAGAACAGGTGACCAGATAGTTCAGCTACAAAACTTGGTTAAATTGGTCCTGACTTCATTATCATCCTTAGAGCACGATTTGGCAGTAACCTCAGTGGTGGATCCGACAGATACCAAAAGGCTTCTGGATTTGAATCAAAATATAGATGATGTTGCTAACAAACTCCATAAGATTCTTAATTCTTCCAGCGCAGGTAACTTGAAGCAGTTTCAGGACTTCCACAAAGGTGCTTCCATGAAGGAATACCCTTACATCCCCTTCAGCTCCAACATTGCTAAGGAGATTGTGGAAAAACACCAACTCGTTAGTTTGGAGGAATTCAGAATCAGATTTGATTTTTTCTTACATGAAATGATTCCTTACTATCCTATTGTTTCGTTATCGAAAAACCTCGAGAGTTTTGACTATTTATACGAAAACGACCCATTGTTGTTGGTAGGATGCGTATATGTCACATCCATTAACGATAACGGCTTGTATTCAAGAATTCGAGAAAACTATTACCGTATTACAAACGAATCGCTAAACCAAATGCTCAACTACTACCTAGAGAGTTTCATTTCGTATCATGTTTATATCAAATCTGATAACTTCACATTTCAGCTTGTGGACTTGTGTCTTGTGTTGTCGTTGTGGTGTCTTCCTACCACCACCTCAGGCCACTTCAAAAACCAGTTGAATTTATTGATTGGTTTCAACATTTCCCTATGTATTGATTTGGGAGACATTTCGAAGTATCTTGCTGGTAAAGCCCCTAATAATATCCCACTACTACCTGACGACTCAGAAGCAAGAAACCACCTAAGAGCCTTTCTCTCTGTGTATGTTTCGTGTGGTTCTTTGGGATTATCTTTGCCTAGATTCAAGTTGGTTGCCTGGACAAAGCAACATCAAATTGCTATCACTATGTTAACAAAGGAAGGAGAAGTTAATGGAGTACAATTGCCGTTAAGAAACGACGTTTACTTGTGTTATTTTGCAAAGGTTATCAGATTGGGACAGGAAATCTTTGAGTACTTCTCGCCCAGCTTATTTGATACTACAGCTATCAATTCTGGCAGCGGAAGAAAAAGAGACGCTCTATTCAACAACATGTTGGACCCGGGAACCTCTCCTTTGCCTCACATCAAGTTTGTTTTGGATAACTACGAACAAAGAATGTACTCATTGCTTGTCGAAAGTGGGTTCATGACTTCTCCTGAACCAGAAAGCGGTCTCAACCAGCCAAAAGAGAAATACTTGTTGTCAGTGATATACTACCAGCTTTTGATGATTATTTATGACAACATCGTCAACAGATACTTTTTCATTGAGCTGAAGGCTTCAGTGGGCGGTCCTCAGATTCATGAAATTGAAAACGTCAGCTATATTCAGTACATTGTGAAGTTGATTAAAATTTGTGAAAACTTGCTTAAGTCGTTTATCATTCTCGGTCAGGAACGTACTATCAACTTGCCTACCTTCTTCTTCTACCGTCCAATGCATGCGTTGATATTATTGATCAAGCTTCGTATTTTGATCAACTCTTCTGGTTTGGCAAAAAAGACTGAACTCATCAATCCGAATGACTTGATTATCAATGCTGAGTACTATTTCAATGCTGTTTCGACCTTGATTCACAACAGCCAACAGAAATATAGCCTGATTGTTTGTCTGAGAATGGCTATTATTTTGTCACGTATTGAAAAGTGGATGCAGTTATCAACAGGTGGAAAATCAACTAGACCTTCGAGATCAGAAACCTCAAAGGACGATGTCGGAAAGAACTTGGTCAACTTGATAGATACATCCAAGGAAATCGAAAATTTGAGAGAACCAAAGGATGATGAACTAGACCCTAATGAGTCGAGCGGTCCTCCTAGTACAGACCCTTCAGTGAGTGAACCTAAGCCGTCTGGTCATGACCAAGTGATATCCAACGATACCACTGTTAATCCTAGATATGCTAGGAAGCTGTCAATGGGTCTCGCAACCACCCCGTCAGCAAATATCTACGCCAACTCGGTGCAAGAGATTTTCGAGGTTATAGATTCGGATATCTTGCACTATTTGAATCCGGTGGATGCTAACATAGACTTTGATACGAACTTTAGTGATTTGGGGGCCGATTTCGGGTTGGAACCAATGAATTTGAACAATGGTAGACAGAGAAGTAGGAATGGTACTAATGGGAATATCAATAATGTGAATTGGTGATGTAAAATATGTAATATACAATTAGAATTTGAACTGCGGTTGCTTGGTTTCGATGTTTTCTTTATGGTCGGATGTGTTGATGTCTGGTTTGCTGTTGTCTGGTTGAGTTCTTTCTGAATCAGTTGCTCCAGAGAGGTCATAAACCTTACTTCCTATACCGGTATCCTTGTCGTGAAGAACTTTGTAAAGAACCTTTTCTTCGTTGTTTGTTGCTTCTATATCCTTGGTGTTGTTTGGTTCTGTATTCTCTTCTTCCGACTCGTTATCATAAGGAATAATATCAGGATCTTCTAATTCCTTTTCTTCCTCGGCCTGTAGTTCTTCGTCTTCGGATTCTTCGTCTTCGTCTTCCTCGTCTTCAATACTTCCCCACTGGCTCTCTTTTTCGGCCCCAATCTCCTCGTCACCACGCAAATAACCTACGTTAGCATAGGACATGTCGATTCCAGGAACTATTAGCTTACTGTAGCTAGGCGGCTTTCCAATCTGGGTCATGGTGTTTATCCATGGCGGAACCGTCTTTCCAGATTCGGGTAGTCCCAATGCTAATAGCAATTCCTTACTTAATTTCCCAGGCTTAACATCATCCAACTGGTGTGCATTTTCGTCAACAGTTTCTCTTCCTTCATAGTAGACATCGCCAAAAGCAAAAAGTCGGGGTCTCGACTGGTATTTGAAGAAGGCATCGTGAAGCTTGTGATAATCTATATCTAGTTTTCCCAACTTGGGCTGGACTCTATCTCTTTGCAGCTGTCTCAAAGTCTGCTGGTCCTGGTTTCTCATATCTTGGATCCCTGTATCCAATATATATTGAGGAAGCTGGAAAGGGGCACGATCCAACCCTCTTTTACCACTTAGATAGTCTCTTTTGGCAGACCAGTGTGGTGGTACAGGAATCACATTCAAATTCTCTTTGATGGAAATTAGCACGTAAGGTTCGGGGGCATCAGCATCAGATAGCTGAACAATCAGGGGGTTTTGTGCAACAGACTTTAACTTGGCAATGGGAACTTTATTCTGTTTGCGTACCAGGCTAGTTGGGGTTTGTTCGTGTTCAGACTCATATTCGTCAGATTCTTCGATTTCTTGTACTGGGGCATGGACTTGAAGTGGTTTTTTCTTGTCAAACAGTTGAAAAACCTGCTGATATTGTTTGAAAAGCGGATCATTGGGATCTATTCTGTACTTCTGGAGGTTTATGTCTATTGGCGTCATCTCATTGGATTTGGCAGCTGGTTCTGTGTGGGCTGGTTCTGTTTCTGGAGGTTCTTTTGTGTCATTTGCGTCATTTGTGTCTAGCTTTCTTTTTTTGGCCTTTTCTCTTCTTAGCTGGTTCTTTGATAATCGTACTTTCATTTTGTGGAAGGATGGTCTGGGATGTGAGATTTGTGAGATTTGTGAGATTTTGTATGAGCTTATTTTGTATGAGACATAGTTTGTATGAGATTTGTAGTTTGTAGTTGTAGTTTGTAGTGTAGTTAGTAGTTAGTAGTGTAGTTAGTAGTTGTAGTTAGTAGTTTGTAGTAAGAAGTTAGTAGTGTAGTTAGTAGTGTAGTTAGTAGTTGTAGTTCGTAATTTGTAGTGTAGTTAGTAGTTTGTATGAGATTTTGTATGAGCTTTTGTATGAGCTTATTTTGTATGAGATATAATTTGTATGAGACATAGTTTGTATGAGACATAGTTTGTATGAGATTTGTAGTTGTAGTTAGTAGTTAGTAGTTTGTAGTGTAGTTAGTAGTTAGTAGTGTAGTTAGTAGTTTGTATGAGCTTTTGTATGAGATTTTGTATGAGATTATTTTGTATGAGACATAGTTTGTATGAGACATAGTTTGTATGAGACATAGTTTGTATGAGATTTGTAGTTAGTAGTTGTAGTTAGTAGTTAGTAGTTGTAGTAAGTAGTTTGTAGTAAGAAGTTTGTAGTTTGTAGTGTAGTTAGTAGTTTGTATGAGATTTTGTATGAGCTTTTGTATGAGATATAATTTGTATGAGGTTGTAGTTTGTATGAGACATAGTTTGTATGAGATTTGTAGTTGTAGTTAGTAGTTAGTAGTGTAGTTAGTAGTTGTAGTTCGTAATTTGTATGACCTTGTTGAAGTTTGAAGTTCGTATCATATTGTTAGGTTGCAGATTGTAGCATGATTTATAGACCAAAAACGCTTGATTTATAAGTATTGGAACAATAGAGAAATCATCACCTTGAAAATATGCCTATCAAGCATTTATAGATACTAGTTACGTAATAACAACTTGTAAACACAACCCAAAATCATTCATCATACATTAAACTCCCCTACTTATTTAAATAATCAACTACGACTACGAATCTCCTTGATAGCACCATTGATCTTCTCCATCCTATCATTGATTTCCCTATCACCTTCGTCCAAAGTCTTCAATAACTCCTTCATTTTGGTTTCAACCTCCAGAGCTATTTCAAACACCGTGTCTTGTTTGGGCTTGGAAGTTTCTCCAATGCCTTCGTTGACAACACCTTCCTGAAGCTGGTTGGTGGTGAGGCCAGTTGTTTCTGACATGATTTTGTTTCGCAATTTCTCACATTAACATGAATTGCTTCCTAATATACCTACTAACAGTGGCTAGTGCCACGACTAATTATAGACTCTATACCAAAGCAGTTGAGGCATCGCAATATATGGTGCCTTCGAAGCTTCACCACGATGTATTACAATTTCAAGACATGACGTGCCTCATACCACGAGTGATTCCACCAGAAATACCCGCTGCCACCTCAAATAAGTCCATTGAGGAACTCGTGCAGTATATAGCTCCAGAATTAAACAACGACATGTGTCTGTTTGTGTTTGCCTCAGGAAATAAGGAAAACTACTGGACCTATGGCTATTGCATGGGAGATAAGATCATACAGTTTCATGAAAACATCCAGGTTTATATGAGTACTGGAAAACATATACCAGAACATCCCAATACGATTTTTGTGCTAGGAAGATTCAACGGGAGTACCTCATACCCGGCCAAAATCGAAAACCAGAGTACCAACATGTCACGAATGTTAAATGTTGATAATTTCACCATCATTGACGATCCTTGGGCTATGACCACTGCAGAAAATGGTCAGATAGCGTTGTCGCAGAGTTTGGGAAACGGTGATATATGTGATTTGACCAAAAAACCACGTACTACCGAGGTGGTATACAGGTGTAATCCCACCTCAGCAAACGAAGTGTTAATAGAAGGTGTGCAAGAGGTTCATACATGTCAATACAGAGTGACAATCAGCATGAAAAAGCTTTGCAGCTTGTCAGAGTTTAAACCAGCAGATACAAACAAAATTCCTGACATTGAGTGTTTGAAAAAGGTAGACAAAGTGTCTGATGACGTGATATTTCCATTCCCCAAACACACAATCGTGGATATCCCCAATACAGACATGACTTCTGCTGGTAAAGGATTCTTTTGGGCTAACCAGAAATATGATAGAAATGACGACTACGATAAGAGAACGTTTTTGGTGTACAGTGGGATTGAAACCGACCTCAACAAATTGATAGGCTTATTCTGTCAAATGTTTTCAGACTCAATGGAGTTCAAAGTGGGCTCTGGCCATAAAGACTCGCCAGAGCATCCTGGCTCCCAAATCCACTTGACTCAATGGACAGATAATTTTGTGGTATGGTACGAGGTTTACAATCACAGAGGAGAGTTGATGAGCTTAGTGAAAGTAACCCACAACGGGAAATCCAAGAAAACCGACTTCAGTGTGGAGTGGTATTCATCGGAGCAACTAGCAGGCGGCCAGTTGGATTTAGCAACCAAGAAGACCACCGGAGTGAACTACGAGTATGAATATTTTGAGCCTTTTGCGGGTGAAACTAGAATACTTGTTTCTGATGTCACCCAAGCACTGAAACAGCAGGCTTTGGTCTTGGATAAGGTTGATTCCATGAATGAACTCACAGATCAGGATCTTATAAATGAGTTGATTAGAAGAGGGTATGATATAACCACATAGCTGATTTACCAGAAGTACAGAACTACTTAGGCTGTAGTACATTATCAAATCGCACATACAAATACAACCAACCACAACTATAACTACCAAAAAGCAGTAAAAACCTCCAAAAAAAGACACCACCACATGTTTTGTCTCCATATTTACTCTTAGTAACCCCCCGCCATGCTTTTGCCCACGTAAACCCCAGTGCAAAAACACACCCATACATGTGATGGTGGAAAATTTTCGCACATTCACCATGAACACGATGCTTAGAACCAGCATCTCCGGTGGGAGTCTTAGAAACCCCAGCAGAAACTACTCGTTCTTCAGACGGATATTGGCATTGGACGATAACACCGCAGACCCTGAGAAAACAGTCCACTCCTGGGACGAGTCTCCTTACGAAGATTTGAGAACCCGTGCCGCCATCATTAGAACCCGGGCCTTATGTCCTGTGACAGCCAAACCAGTCAACTACGTGTGTCCCATCTCAGGAATCCCCACCCACCACTCCAAAGAGGCGTGGGAACAGGATACCGAGTACCACCAATTAAAAAAATACGAGCTTTTGAAAAAAGTCAACTTGTACGAGCATGATTTAAGATCAGGCCGTACGTTTGACGAGTTTGTGTTCCCAGGGGAACAGGAGAACGATTTTACCACCAGTTTAAGTAATTGGGACCAGTTCTTTTACTCCAGAGACTTTAACCCCATGAACACAGAGTATAACTTGGCAGCTGCAACCAAGGTTTTGACTTATCCTCTCACAATTGCTTCCACCATCCACAGATTGCTGCCTTATTTGTTGGAACCCAAAGGTCCCTTGACCTTGGAAGGGTTGAAGTCTGTGTCTGCGTTGCGCTACACCTTGTATCCTAACCACCAAAAGAAACAGGGTGAATACAAAGAAAGACCCATGAGAATCTTTATTTTGGGGGCTAAAATGGAAAGCATGCTTCCAGGTTACGTGTGGAAGCAATTTGGATACTTGTTTCCCGAGATTGAGTTTGAATTCCACTTCATCGGGCCTGAATGCTACTATGACAAAGATAGCGGAAACTATGTTTCAGCCAACGCAAACGGCCGTGCTAAGGTAGAACGTTACGACGACCAGATCTCCTTGCATTACCACACCTTGTACTTCCATGAATTGTATAATTTTGGCGACTTGTTTCCGTTTGATCCTTATTTGGATGTGTTTTACTTGTTCCATCCGGGTTTCCAGACCAGCGACAAACCTTACTGGGACAAGGCATTGAAGGGGTTGTTGGAATCCAAGTGCCCGGTCTATGTCACTGGGTACCACCAGTTGGATACCTTAAGAGAGATGTCGTGGTTGTTGACCCATGACTTGGCTGACGAAATGGACATTCTCATGAACCAGGGTCCAAATGAGTTTGGTTCCACCAAGATCGATTTGGTAGACTCCAACCCGACAGAGACCTTCCAAGTCAACAACCAGATCTTTGCGTTCAGAGGAAAGAGATACCATGCCATCAAAAAATAGTGTATATAGTGTAGATACGTTTAGTGTGTTTTCTATGAAAAGCCATCCACCTGTAACCATCCACCTGTAACCATCCACCTGTAACCATCCACCTATAACCATCCACCTATAACCATCCACCTATAACCATCCACCTATAACCATCCACCACCGGGTGTGCACGTGACCTTGGTCTCACCAAAAATCCCTTTTTGCATCCACAACCGCGCATGAATACTCCTTTCACATTACGCCTCCAGACTCTGGTACGTGGTTCCAGTGAAAGCACACCGGTACTTGAGCCAGAGTACCCAATTCGACTCACCCTACGCCACCGTCCGATTGATGTGATTCAAAGTATCTGGATCAACTCACCAGGGTTTCAGATGAAACCATTGTTCTTTAAACTTGTGCGTGGGGGCGAAACGCTTCCAGATATGGGGTTGTTCCGAGATATCCTTGGGATCGAGTCTCCTGAACACCCAGAATCCGGGTTGTTGGAAAGCGTGAGTTTGGTGGTGGACTTTCTGTTATTTGGATCCAGCGTTGTTCCAATCAGAGATCCAATTGAGGAACTCTTTGACATAAGCATCCAATGGCACGCTAATGGTTCGGAACAAGCTATAAGAATCAGAGAAAGTTTGGCGTGCACCATTCTGGACTTGAAAAGCTATGTTGCTGAAGAAAGAAACAACACTGCCCAAATCCCCGTGGATGGTAGTTATTTTAAGTTGAGATATTGTGAAGACGCCGACGACGTGTTCAGGACAGATAATACCAAGGTTTCGGAGGTGATAGCACTAGATGTGACTCCAATGAGTCCTGTTGTATTTTATTTGCTGTACAACATGGATAAATTTACCGAGCCCGAGCCCAGGAAGAGGTTTTTCTTGAAGGTCAACTCCACTGAAGTGAACCTTCAGGCAGAATCTAGTTTGATAGAGGTCGACACACTCACAACATTAAGGGAACTCATTAATATTCTTTTAGAGAAAATGGATCATTCTAACGTAAGAAGAACCTTTTTTGACCAGGTTAAATTGTCGTATAACTCATTGTCGCTTTGTGTTGGGGAAAACTACGATAAAAACATCCATGATCTAATTCAAGAGTCTGCCGAGATAACCAACGGAAGTATTTTTGAGGTCGATTTGTTGGTTCACGACCACTTGAGTGGTGTGGAAGGAGGCATATTGAGCAGACAGTTTTTGAACGACTTATCTGGAGGGTTTCAATTTTCACCAGCACAAAATGACGACGACTTGAACAGAGCCCGTAGGAATGTTGTGAACGTGGCAACAGTAAATTCTTCTGAACATGACCCTGTAATAAATAATTCACACCAAATACCCACAAACATTGAAATTGAAGCTGAAAACCCCACCTCCGTGCATGCAGCAGGACAACATCCAATTGTCCCGTTTGAATCCACAAGAATAGTTCTTCAAAACGGAATCGAATGGAACTTGACAGGACATACCTATGAAATGATCCAAGTCAATCCCAACAGCGTAGATTCAAATTATAGTCCTAGGCATTTGTTGGTAGACCAAACTGATCTATCTACCTATGAGTATGTATTTACTGCTACCAGAGCCAATGGAACAGATCCGGTGGTTGTGAAGTTGAACACATCTCAATGCATAATCGTTCCTGAGCATGGGTATCTTTTATTAAGTCCTAGTGGAATCGCCAAATTGAATAGTGTCTACGAAATCCAACAAGTCCAAGTTGAGTTGTACCACCCACAACCACTGGAGACTTCGAGTCAGAATGCAGAATTGAATCAGGACCACATTCAAATCCCATGGGCAGCCGCCTGGAACTTCATTAGAGAAGGTGGCAGACACTTTGTCTTCGACCTTATCAAAACAGCGGTTCTCTTCTATGTTCTTTTGGCTCCTTTTTTCAATGCCTCCCAAGCTATCACCATTTATGTTGTTGTTGGTATTTTATTTATTAGCTTTTACTATGGGACTGCGATCGTTGAGTGGCTTGCATCGTTAGGGCCTAGAAATCCAGTCAATAGGGCAATTGTTACTACTGTGGTTACTGTGACTCAAACTATTGGCAGCTATGTGGCTGGAGTTAAAACAATAGTTCAGAGCAGATTCCTCAGGTTTATTCAAAGAAAAAGAGACTATGAATATCTAGTCATTTGTCATAACCACCAGGACAGTGTACTCTTTTACTTCAAAGAGAACTTAATCAACATAATTGTGAATGCGAGCCTATACTTGTGCACATTTTCACAGATGTTCACTAATACAATAGAACAGGAGATGGAAAAATGGAGAAGCAACGAAAATAATGACTTGAAAGGTGATATCATGTGTCTTTTCGACAAATTAAAGGTTCAAGGGAAGATACAAGATGGTGATAGTATGGAGGAAACGGTTGAAATGATCAGAGCTTATGAAAGCAATAATGAGGAAGACAAAGAGATCCAGTACCAGATGATGCTTGTGAATTATTTGAAATTGCAAGATATATCTTTCAATAGAGTGAATAACCAGGATTTACAGTGATGAGATATAAGATCTTGAAATTCTAAAGCATCCCTCAAACAGTCCATCAAGCCAGCATTCGCAATATTTGAAGTGTGCTTCTTTTGGGTTTCCAACCCTTCAACTGAACTAAGACGACAGGCCTACAATGGAAGTATAAGGAGAATAAAATTAAAGATACCACAAGGTAGAAAGATAATGAAGTACAAGAATGGTCAAGTACAAGTACAATAAAGTGAAGTACAATAAAGTGCAAGTATGATAAAGTGCAAGTATAATAAAGTGCAAGTATAATAAAGTGCAAGTATAATAAAGTGCAAGTAAAATGAGTTGCAAGAAAAATAAAGTGCAAGCAAAAATATTAGCCAGTAGGATAATTCAATATAAGCATGAGCTACCAGATACAATCAGATATAGTACAAGCACAAGCAGTTACACTAGGAACTGCTGGCTCCTTAGTTGTAAACGACAATTTGATACATTAGGAAGGACCTCAGGACACAAATAGAATACTAGGTGTAAGTTTCAGCATGGGCATTGTTTAATGTTATTCCCCAGTGTAAAAAAGATAACATCTTGTAAGGTGGGGTCTCTTTCATGTCCTTAAAGTTGACTCTTACGAGATGAGGACTGAAAAATACCCTCTGCTGGGAAATTAACGCTTAAATCTTGTCCCGCTTTATTTTTTCACTCTAAAAATAACAATAACATTCCCTAACCGGAAAAATCAAAACATTGCATAGCACCACTGATGATGTCAAGAACAGGAAGAGTGCACATAGCACAAAAATTCATGCATGCAAAGAGATTCTTGTTTGGCAAGTCCTAATTCGGATGAGTTAATGCCGTTTTCAGATGAGACGAAGTTATGAGATATTACAGGTTAGCCTTAACCAGTACTACCCAATCCAAATTGCGGTAGAAGGAATGAAACGAATCTCAGGGAGTAAGCACATGGCTGCATTAGGAGTGGCTGCATATGGCTTGTTACGAAGATTGAGCCATAGATACGCACATACAAGCCATGTTCATTATCAACCTTAGATTCGCTCATCAAACATGACACATCTTATTCAAACCATTAACAATCCAACTCCAAACCAGCAATACTCCCACCGTCCTAATTTCAGTCTAATGTTGCCATGACAGACGAAAGTCGTATCCGATGCAACCTAATGTTGCAAGTTATCAGAAAATTGCTGGTTAGGTTTCTTTTTATTTATTTGTTTTTTGTATTTCTTTTTTTATCGTCTGACTCTGATATCAGTTGCTTAAAGAAAAATATAAATTTGGAGCAAATTTCCTCTGGCTTACTTTTCATTAGATAACTTTTATCATACAATCGCTTAATAAATCAAAAATGCAATTCGCTACCGTCGCCATCTTATTCGCTGCTGCTGTTTCTGCTGGTAACGTCACCACCGTTACTCACTCTTCTTCCACTTTGGTTACCATCACTGACTGTGATGAATACGTCACTGACTGCCCAGCTCACAACAAGACCCACGGTAACATCACCACCTGGGAAGGTGCTGGTAACAAGCAATACGCTGTTGGTGCCGCTGCTTTGGCTGCTGGTGCTTTGTTGGCTTTGTAAATAACTTGATTATTTGCAGTTAATAGAGGATCTTGTTCGGTGGTATTTATAGTGTAAATTAGTAATATATTCTAATATTTATGACTTGTATTCTTTTTGTGAGTGTTCCTCATCCTCGAAGGTCTCCACAACTCTCAGGGGTTGCCTTATCGATAAGCATTTGGTTGAAACCTTAAAGCAGATGAGTGCGGAAAAATTGACGAAAACTGACATTCTCTTGACGAATTAGGAAAATTACATATTGTGTGCAGTTTAGTCCTAAACCACTAATAGTTGCTATGATAAGTGACGAGTCCAAGGCATTCCATTACGCTGTATATACTGCCGTGGCGCAAATTCCATATGGCATGGCAACCAGTTATGGGCATATAGCGTATTTGATAGGAAGACCAAACAATTCACGTCAGGTGGGTTCAGCAATGAAAAACCATAGTTTAATAGTGCCACAGCTTTCTACCGAGGACACTCAGTTCGAATCAAGCGTAGATTTAGCAACCATTCCATGGTGGAGGGTGGTTTCGTCATCGGGAAAAATATCTCCAAGGTCCAATACTGTAGGCGAAATCAACCAAATCAACCTATTGAGAGGGGAGGGATCATTGGGAGAAGGCACCATAGTGGATTTGGATGAACATGGATGGTTTCCTGAGGATCTAGAGTAATTTTTTGAAGGTTTTTGAATCTTTTATGGTTGGGGTTACAAAAGTTGCTGTACAATCAGTGTGCTGTACAAGGGTTAAATAAATGTATTTACTGATTAGTAGTCTTTTTGACCTTCTTCTTTTTCTTTATGTCCAATCCCTGCATTTGTTGTTTTACTCTTCTGCTTTCCTCTTCCCACCACTTAGCAAACTCCTGTTCTTGTTGAATCTCCTGTAAATTCTTTCTTTCACTTTCCTTTTGTCTAATTTCCTCTATTCTGAGTGACTCCTCGATCATTATATCATTCAAGGTTTTGCCTGATGTTGGTCCTGGGTATGAACTTGAATCGCCTAAATATGTGGACCCTGGATCTGAAGTCGACACGGGAGTTGACCCTCCTACAGATCCGGATCGAGATGAGGATCCTGATGAACTACCAGGTCTTGGATATACTACCGAAATTGGTGCTGTAGTCTTTGATGGTTTCCTTTGTGGTGGCGGTGATTGTTTTTTACCAAGCATTGGAAAACTGCTGCTTGAACTTGAATTGGATCCAATTTCATGCTGAAGTCCAAATGATGATGAACTTGGGGTAGCTGTTGTTGACTTTGGAACACCCCAAACTAAATCGTTACTCATGGCCAATTTCTTTCTTTCACGTTGTGATAGTTTGATCCCAGGTCCAAATACTGCCTTCTTTTTTTTAAAGTCAAACTCTTGTAATTTCGAAGCTACCAGTTGAGGTGGATGCTGGGATTGAACTGTTGGTTTTACATCAAAAATTGGCGATGGAGTAGATTTTGAAGCCCAATTGGAATGTGGACTGAGTCCACTGGATACCTGGAATGGTCCTGGCGGTTTTAGAACTGGTTGAGGAGATTTGGACTTTGCAGTTCCAAGCACCGGAAAGGAGCTATTCTTGATATTGGTTTGTGAATTTGAATTTGAGCTTTGCAAAGACTGAGAGCCTGATATAACACTTGGTGCATGATTATTGTTACCACTGGATATACTAACTCTTCTACTATTAGTCACAACAGGAGGACTAGGCGATTTTCTATCGTTTTCTGTTTTTCTTCTCCTTCTTGTAACAACCTCAAAGTCATCAGCATCAGTGTCATTATTAGAGTTTCCCAGTATGATATTCTCGTCGGATAAGTCTTCAATAGCACTTTCATTAGAAAGTTTGATGGCTGTTGCTCTGAAGTCTTGTATTTCTCTTTCCTGACTATGACTACTTTTTCTGCTCTTTCTTCTTTTGTCTTTTATAGGCACATCTACTTTGACATCGATTAATGGTTCAAAAGAACTTCTCCCTAACTTCATAAAGTTTTGATTATACCTCTCCATATTGTAAAGGAAATCAGTCACTAAAATAATGGACTTTATGCTCATCCATTCATTTTGGTTTGCATTAGATGTTTTGCAATTATCCAAAGTTCTACAAACAGTTTCAAGTTTGGCCCATGCTTCAAGTGGAATGTTGGTCAATGATTGATCTAGTAAAATTACTTCTAGATTATTGTGAATGTACCAACAGCAATTCAAGAATAACTTATTAGCACCTAAAGAATCTGCATGTATAAGCAATATAAGGACGTTATCAATAGCAATTAGATCCTTAAGTAAGCATTCGGCTGAAGCTTTCAAAGAAAAGAGTAATAACTCATCTGTTATGGACATAAAGCTGAGCAAAGAATTGATTAAATGGTCAACTGATTCTGCTTCTTCGATTAAAGGTTCGAAGACTTTATAATCACTGAAACCGAACAAATGTCTTAGGATGACGGAGAATTCAAGTTTGCTTAGATTGAATGAAAGCATTGAGCTATTCCATCTGTCAGATAAGGTAGTTTCGAAAAAAGCCAGTCTTGCAACCAAGATACTTTTCACGACTTTGCAAACGCCGTCGTTCAATTGTATTCTCACTATATCCTGGTTTTCATCATCAGAAGTGAGGCTCTTTTCAATATCCACCAACTCACGTAACTGCGAGAAGTATGTTTCATCACTGGTCAAACCTCCAAATACATCACTCATCTTGAACACTTTACATAACGACTCGAAGTCTTCCTTTATGGCTTTCAAATCCAAATCTTTTGATTTGAACTCCTCGTCATCCCAGATATTGACAACCATATTTGTGTAAACAAAATGGATAAAGATGATAACTGATCTGAAGTTCACATTGAAAATTATTCCATCCTTGGTAACCTGACCAACAGTTCCATTTTGTTCGAGAGTATCTCCTTCGTCCAATGTTTTTGCTACAGGAGATCTAGCATTGAAGATGTGGCGATGAAACCCAAACTTGTAGTCATTGTTAGAAAACTGTACAACTCCATCATAAAGCTTTTCATCATTGGAAGAGAGCAAAGCGGCTAAAGTACTTTCGTTACTGATTAGTGCCCATTTGAAACTATCCACTTCAAGTTGTTCGTAAGTTTTCCTGGTTTTGACCTTTTTGTTTGAACTGGAATACTTGGTGCAATGTTTCTTGTAAAGAGGATCAAACAAAAGAATTTCCTTCTCGTTTCTCTTGTCTTCTTCGTCGTCTTCTTCGTCGTCACTTTCTTCTTCTGCTACATCCTTGGGGTATATAAAGTCGCTGATGTAAGTACTTTGTGGATTTTCGCTTAGCAACTCATGTTGCTTACGATAATAATCCATGGAAACTAAACAACTGAGGTACTCCAAGTCTTTACGAAACGTGTTTGTTTGAAGTTGCACAGGAATCAAATCAACGTCATCCCTGATGAATCCAAAAGAGGTGAAGCTCTCGTTGGTGGCTACCTTGGCGATTTTATTCACGAAATCCACTCTTTTGAACTTGTTTTCGACAGGAATTGACAACGAAGACTCACTCATGGAGTTCTTTCTGAGTTTTGTGGTCTGCAGATGCCTCATGAACACTAATCCAGTAGATGTGGTCAAAACGATAGAGCCTTCAGCTGAAATATCAATATCTCCGGCACGCAAGTCGCTATCATGAGATTTCCAAATGCTGGAGTATTTCACATTTTTGCAATCGTTGGTGATACTAAATCCCATAACATCACCTCTATCCAATAACAAAGCAACATTATCAGGTGATCTCATTACTATTTTGACAATATTCGCCGGTTGAGTTGTTTTCACAGGGGAAAACTTGTGGAAGTTGCTATCAAACGAACCTCTGACAGGAATCTTGGGGAGTTTTACGTGCTGACCACCTGTGTAAACATGAATATCATTGGAAGTGGTCACCACGCATGTTGCTATTTCACAAGTAACTACCAACTTGATCTCGTCTCTAAGAGTTATCATTCTGGGGTTACTCTGAATGCCACCTTTCAACGTCTGGCCGTTGAGTTTGTACGCTTCGTGGCCAGCAGTAGCAAAGCCCATCTGACCCAAATTCAATCCCCAGGAAAATATCTCATGCTTTGTGTATACCAAAGAGTGGATTTTAGAAACACAAACCCCATTCAATTGGACTTCATTTTTCTTTAAATCTCCATTCGAGATAAGCTTTGGAACAACTTCACAATCGTCAAAATCTTTGCCTTTAGTTTTGGAGGTGGAAAGCAGTTGTCCTAATTGCCCGTAGTTGTTCAAACCCCACCCGTACACCTCTGTATCGCACACAACCACTGAGTGGTGGTTGGAAATGCACATATCTTTGACAGCAGGAAGAGATTCCACATGCCTGAAACGAAAGCTGTTGGAGGTATCACCGTGGCCCAAACGACCCCTGCTGGCTATTCCGCAGGTGTATACAGACCCATTTTGGGTGAGAACCACAGAATGGTTTTTGGATAATTGAAAGTCTTTAAATCTGGGGTTATGTAGCAAGTCTTGATTCAATTTGAAGCCATTTATAGGAATTTTGCATGGGATCAGACGGTCTGTAGAATCTCCCAAGCCCAAGCTGTTGTTCATGTTGGAACCATAGGTATATAAATCACTGCCGCATCTTCTGGTATCCCACCAGTTGTGAAACTGATCCAAAGTTCGTACTTTTAGTTTCTTTTCATTTATACCCCCTACACCTCCTAAACCTGCACTTCCTATGGTGTCGCTTACTACTTTCTGGTTGTGTGAATCAATATCTTGGAAACGATACTTGAATATGATTTCGTTGTCATCCACATACTCTGGAATGTTGGCAAGATTCTTGAAATCGTTATCTAGCAATTGCAATGGCGTCAATCTGTTTCTGTCTTTGCACCGGATCAAATCATACAACACAGCGTTGGTGGATACCAACACCTCGCCATTTGGACTCATCAGCCTAAGCCATTCCAAAAGCACTCTGTAACACTTGAGCCTTTTATAGAATATCATATAATGAAGACAGTTCCAGCCATTTTCATAGTCTGCCTTGTTGATAAATTGCTTTATATGTGGATTTCTGAACAAGTGCTTGAGCAAATCGGGTCTATTACAGAGAACAACGACATGGAGTATTGTTCTTCCAAACACGTCTCGACGTGCCAATTCAGCCCTGGTAAGTTTGGGAAATAAGCTGGTTAATGGTTGCAGAGGACTCGCAAGGTTGGGAAAGGTATTGTGGGAGTTGGAGCGAGCTTTTGGCTCTGCAAACGAGACCATGCTTTTGTGGCAGCGGTTGTTTTTGAGAGTTGCAGAATTTGAGTTGCAGAATTTGAGTTGCAGAATTTGAGGTATTTGTGAGTGGTGGTGAGTGGTGGTGAGTGGTGGTGAATGACGGTGAATGACGGTGAATGACGGTGAATGGTGGTAATGGTGGTAATGGTGGTAATATAAAGAATGGAAAATGAAGGTGAATGACGGTGAATGAAGGTGGATGAAGGTGAATGAAGGTGAATAAAGGTAAATAATAGAAATGAAGGTAAAATGAAGGTAAATGAAGGTGAATGAAGGTAAATGAAGGTAAATGACGGTAAAATGACGGTAAAATGAAGGTAAATGATGGTGAATAATGGAAATGAAAATAAATAATAGAAATGATGGTAAATGAAGGTAAATAATAGAAATGATGGTAAAATGAAGGCAAAATGAAAATAAATAATAGAAATGAAGGTAAATAAAGAATGGAAAATGAAGGTAAATAATGCTAAATAATGGTGAATGAAGGTAAAATGAAGGTAAAATGACGGTGAATGACGGTGAATGACGGTGAATGGTGGTGAATGACGGTGAATGGTGGTGAATGACGGTGAATGGTGGTGAATGACGGTGAATGGTGGTGAATGACGGTGAATGGTGGTGAATGACGGTGAGTGGTGGAAGAACTGCAAGAACTGCAAGAACAAGAACTACAAGAACTACAAGAACAAGAACTGCAAGAACAAGAACTACAAGAACTGCAAGAACAAGAACTACAAGAACTGCAAGAACAAGAACTACAAGAACAAGAACTGCAAGCAAAACTTTGATTCAGTAATACTCTGCTTGTTTATAACTTACTTATTCTCAGACATAAACGTGTTTTATTTGTATAAGCTGGTATGAAGTACTAGTTCGGCATTTACTTAACACTTATGATATACGTAATATCTTCTTTAATATCTTCAATAGCACAGATTTAGTAATACTCTTATTAGGAGAATTTACAACAGATCAAAAAGCGAAATGTATAAACTCTATTAATTCTACTTTTTGCTACTCCTTATTCTACTTTTTGCTACTCCTTATTCTACTCCCGCTACTCCAAGTTATTCATCATCATCTCGATCTCTTTTGCATCAAGATCCATATCCTGGCCAAATATCTCGTCTTCCTCCTCTTCATCCATAAAAAACGATCCCATCACTGCACGCTTCTTCGCCGATGTGATCTTACCCGTAGGTGGTAATCTTGGTCGTATGTTACGTTGTTTCTGCGGCAACTCTTCGTCATCGATTAATAAAAGCTTCGATAATTCTGGAAGCTCGGTGGACAAGCCGTTTTTTTTCTGCTGCTTGACGTAATGAACCTTGGACTTTTCAAGTAAGCTCTGGTAGAATGAATGCAACAACTCGATTTGAAGGTTGACATCTGTCCCATGAAGCTTTTTGACCTTGTAATCCTTCAAGTCTTCAAACTTATTGGCTTTGGTGGATCCACCACTGGAATTGAACGAGTTGTTCAAACGGGAATGCAAAAGGTAGATAGGTATGGACGAACTTAAAAGATTGAATTCTTTATCTAAACCCAATTCCTTGAACCCAAAGAAATCGTCTCCCAAGTCATTGGAGAAGTCTCCCGTCATGAACTGCTCACTGTTATCGGTGAATGACTTCTCGTTGAAGTTCTCCAACCCAGGACGTAGAAGCTCCTTCAAGAAGTTGGATAATTTGCTTCTCAAGTCTTTGAGTTTGGTTAATTGCGTGAAGAGCTTTTCGTTCACAAACGTGTACAAATCATCTGGCTTGTTGATCCCGTTTTCTATCAAGGAAACGAGTAGCTGTTGCCGGGAACTCATTTTATTACAAGACGTTGATTCCAGATGAAGTTTCAACGATTTCACAAGATTACTCATGTATCTTTCAGCCAATTGTGTTAAGGTATTGATGGCATTTGGCTCTGTCACTTCAAACCCGGTTTGCATTGCTATCTTTCCTATGTTTCTCCGCAATACATGGTACTGGATATCCTTACTGCATGGTTCATGATTTGCCAACTTCAGAATCGGATCAATATCGATTTCTTTGATAGTTTCAATCTCAGGCTGTCTCATCTGTGTGTGGTGAACAAACTGTTGGGTTTGCATTTGTCTGATCAAAGATATTTTGAAACATATCTTACGTACCTCTTGCATTTCGTGAATATTTTGGAAGTACACTGAGTTCAAACCATTTTCTGTAGACATAGTAAACACTGAATCTGAAAGCTCTTTCTTGTTGTTGATGTATGTGTCAATGGTTTTTTGTTCTTCTGCATCTTGTGAGGCATCATCCACACCTTTGTATTTGATTCCTGGCAATCCTCCGGCTATGTCATATTCGACCAAATATGGTTCGTCATTTTCTAATAATGTTCCTTTTGAAACCACTTGGTTGCTTATATAGTTATTGAAGTTGGCCATGGCTGATGGTTCTCGAATAATAGCTGGAGCGTCGAGATTTAATTTCACATTCAGTTTGCCTTCTAAATCTTCTCTGTATTCAAATAGCTCTGCTCTAGTTGCACAGTAATGGGCACGGGACTTGGCGGTGAGTGTTCTCCACGCTTGCAACTCGGGTCCAATTTCATCTTCTTCGTTCTGGTCGTTGTTTTCTTCATTTAACTCTTCGTTTTCTTCTTCTTCTTCTTCCTCTTCGGCCATATTAGCACCTGTCAGAACAGCTGCCAACTGAGTAGACTCTTCTGCAATAGGAGTTATGTCCATTGGAGTTTCGTTCTTTTCTTCTTCAATGTGTATCGGTGTAGCTACTGCGCTTTCACTGGGTGAATCTAAAGTATCGTTTTCAACTTTAATTTCATCATGCCTTCGCTTTCTTCCCTTCTTAGAAGACTTTCCTTGTTCAGATTCATCTAGATCATCTCTTTCTTCCTCTTTCTCCAAGTCAGTCCGGTTCTTGATGGTAATATTAGGTATGTGTGGAATTAGCTTCAACGACTTCTTCTGCATTGCCAATGCATGTGCTCTGAGAAAATGTTTAGGGTCGGCATTATAAGTCAAACAATTAGACCAAATCAACATAATATCATCTACAAACTCCTGTTTGGAATTATACTGCAAATTCTTCAACTTTTTCATAATGGTATTAAGATCCATGGGTTTCTTGATAATGAGCCCGTAATTAGGTGCTTCTCTCTTACTGACTTTGTTCAAGAAAGGAGTGGAATGTTCAGTATAACTTCTCAACTCCACCACTACTTTTTCACAGGCGTCATACAATTCCTCTTGACCTATGCGTTCATCATTAGCCCATTTCCCACGATTTTTCTTCACATCCATAAACAATGTCCTTAATTCATAGTCGTTCAAAGGAATGTTATTTCTTTGCAGTTGAATGGTGTTCAACAAGTGTTTAAGTGACGAACCAGTTGCAAATGCAAACTCCACTCCTTGGCTGGGGGGTTTTGCATGGTCACCAGAGTCGTTGGTGACTGAGTTCTTTTCGAGCTTCAAATCAGACTTTTCCAATTTTCTACGCTTGATAAGCGTTTCTTTATCATACTCAAAGTAGTGGTATACTTTGTTAAACTCCTTTATTAGGTTTTCCTGGTCTTCGTGGCTATTTTCGTTCCCGTCATCCTTGATAAATATCGACATTGGAAGTTCTATAACCAACTGCTTCTGTTGATTATAAGTTAGGTCTGTGTCGTTTACTGATTTTTCATCCTTTTGTGTTGGTTTTTCCACTTCCATCTCGTCGTCTTCATCGTCGTCATAATCGTCTTCTTCATCTCTCACATGCTTGTTTTCTTGTATTTTCTCTTCAGCTTCAGGCTCCTCTTCCACGTCGTCTAGCTTATCTAACAAATCATAGTCATCATTCACCTCATCAAAAGTATTCACACTTTGATCCAAGTCCTTGGAATCATAGTAATAATCTATAGCTTTCTCCCATAACAAATATCTTATGTGTAAAGCCAAGCGCTTGATAGTTTTAAGGCCGTCTTCGATATCAATTTCAAAACTATCCACGATTTCTTCATCGTTGGGGTTTTCTTTCTCCAGCTTTTCTTTCTCAGAATTTTCCGGCTTCGTCTGTTCAGCTTTTTCCGTATCACTTGATACGCTTGTGTTTGCTTGGATGTTCTGGTTGTTTTCCAACTCTTTCTGTTCCTTTTCCTGAACAAAAGCCTCAAATGCTTCATCCTTTACAAGTTCAATGTAACAATTACCTTGTAGAAAATTATCCCATATCTTGAGATTGTTCAATGAGATTATGTAATTTAGAAGTCTGTATTGGCTTTCATTCAAAACCTTGTGGAAGAAGTCGGCTTTACTCAACTTCTTTGCGAGTTCAAAGAGCTTGACGCTGTTATTGAACTGAAATGTTGATAGTTTATTCATGATGAATAATCGCGATTGAAAATGCGACTTCAAATAAAACATTTGAAGCATCACAAAAGATGGATTCAGAAACGTCCAGAGTAGTTAAAACATGGATTCAAAGTGAAGCATCACAGTTAAAAACATGGATTCAGAAATCCAGAGTAGTTAAAAACATGGATTCAAAGTGAAGCATCAGTAGTTAAAAACATGGATTCAGAAACGTCCAGAGTAGTTAAAAAGATGGATTCAGAAACATCCAGAGTAGTTAAAAAGATGGATTCAAAGTGAAGCATCAGTAGTTAAAAACATGGATTCAGAAACATCCAGAGTAGTTAAAAACATGGATTCAAAGTGAAGCATCAGTAGTTAAAAAGATGGATTCAGAAACGTCCAGAGTAGTTAAAAAGATGGATTCAGAAACATCAGAGTAGTTAAAAACATGGATTCAGAAACATCCAGAGTAGTTAAAAAGAATAAGACATGCCACAGACATACTATTATATAAAAGAAAGATCTAGATTTATTATCTACATATTAGATGCTATTCCATTTCCATAACTATCATGAACTATACAGCGTACTTCTTAGTCCATTCCTTAGCAGTAGCTTCGTATTTAGATCTATCCAGTTTATAGATGTGAGCAATTTCAGGCACCAATGGATCGTCTGGGTTGGCATCGGTCAACAAGGAACAGATGGATAATAGAACCTTAGAGATGGTCAAGGCTGGAGACCACTGGTCCTTTAAGATATCCAAACAGATATTTCCGTTACCGTTGATGTTAGGGTGGTAGATCTTGGTGGTGAAAGCAATCTTAGGTGGTTTGAACGGGTAGTCGGTTGGGAAGTGGATGGATAAGAAAAACACACCACCGGCGTATGGGGAATCGGATGGTCCCATGATAGATGCTTGCCAGTGGTATAAGTCGTCACCCACTGGGCCGGCAGAACATGAAGATGGGGGGTCTCTATTTTTAGTTAGTATTTGCCTAATGTTTTTTGGAATGGTTGATGATTTTGATTCGGTATTCACGATTTGGGGCAATGTTCATGGTTTATGGATTTTGAGAACATGATATTATTTGTTTCGGTTGATTTGTGATCTTGAGTTCCATTTACATCACAGATCATACTAGATCTAAATATAATTTGTAAGCCTGTGTTCGGGGCTTGTAAGCCTGTGTTCGGGGCTTGTAAGTGTGTCATTCATTGTAAGTGTGTCATTCAGGGCTTCTCGGCTTCTTATCTTGTCTTGACCTTTCAAATAATGTTCATTTCGTTTCAAATCTGTACATCACTGCTCTTGTAATCAAAACCTCGCCGTTATCACCTCATTCCAACACTTCATTATACATACCTGCCTAAGTCGGCTAATTCTTTATTGATACGTTTACTGGACATTGTGTGAGTTTTAACTGTGCTCTGAAAACTTGTTTATTCAAACGTGACCTCTATGAACGATTTTCTGAATTCTATACTCAGAAAACTGCTATGACTGTTTGGAATCTGTTTAGGGGGTTGGAAGAATTCTCAGTTTCGATTTTGAATGATGAAAATTTGTTACGGTCGTGTGAGAGATCAACATTTGGTTGCGTTTGTGTCTCGAAAGTTCCACGACATCGGTTTGATTTTAGAGGTTGTTAGACAAGAGTTCAAGAGTTCAAGAGTTCAAGAGTTCAAGAGTTGTGTTCGGTGTGTTCGGTTGTGTTCTTCTGTTCTTCTGTTCTTCTGTTCTTCTGTTCTGTTCTGTTGTTTCAGTGGCTTGTGTCTCTGTTCATCTTGGATTCTTTGCCAGTTGTATGCCTCCTAGAATGTGATTACCATTTGAAGTTCTAGATTAGGCTCGATACGATAATTGGTTGTTGTTTGCACTATTTACTGCATACCCCATACTTGACCTGTTCCAGCTGAGCTTGAAAGTTGCAAACTGCTTTCGCCAGCTTAAATAAGGTTCATCAACTTTAATCTTATTCCTATGAATTCTTCACTGATTGTTCTATACACAAGGTATCTCCAAGAGTTCCAGTGCTGAGTTGAGTCCAGCACTCAACTTGTACTATCACCACTTCCACTTTGGGTCGCACCCGCTAAAAAAAACCACAATTGAACCACATCGTTGCCGCTCTAGAAACCACAATTAAACCACATCGGTGCCGCTCTAGTTTAAGAGTACACAGTACAATGATAGTCACATTCAACTCGAAAAAATCAACCAAAAATGCTGCTCCCCAACCAAGTGCTACTAATGACAAGTCAGTTCTAGTCAATACAAACGACTTCAAGTTTTTCAAGTCCACATCTCGTTCTAAAAACGGTTGCGTTACCTGCAAAACACGAAAGAAGAAGTGTGATGAGATAAAACCGGTGTGCAGCGAATGCTCGAGGCTCAGGAAAGAATGTATCTGGGTGGATTATGATAACATGAGTGAAGACAAGATACGGGAGATCACACAGAAAGTAAAGAACGCAGAAAGTTCCAATAAGCTTAGAAGAAGAAAGAAGCTAAATAAATCCACAACCCCAAACGTCGATATCCTTTCAAAGCAAGATTTTGAAATCTACACTCCATTATCACCTGAAATGTCCGGTTATACGTCGTTTGTAGAAAACCTGGGATCGAGCCCCAACATACGACCCAACTTGTCCGACATTCGTGATTTCAAGCAAACGTCAAATCCTATTAACTCTGATATTGAACCTTCCATACTGAATATTGTGCCGGAAATGGTTCATACCGTTGCACAAATTGTACCACATAGTGTATCTGTGCTCAACACTCAGGATCCAGGTTCTCAAGACACCAGCGAAAGTCAAGAAATTATCAAGGCTAGCAGGTCATTAACCAGTCTTGCTTCACTTGAAAACCTCAACCCCATGGATTTCTTCAATAGCATGAAAAATTTCAATGGTGATTTCCTACAAGACTTCCCAGTATCTTCACCAGAATCACCAAATTTCACCCAGTTTATTAATTCCATAACCCATCCTTCGCCCAAATTCAACCTTAGCCCGTTGCCATTCCATCTTTCTGATAGATCGTTGGAATTGTATAACTACTATACCAATGTGCTATCACCAGGCATTTCAGTGGCTCCTAGAAGTAATAATAACCAGGAAAACCACTATCAAAAGGTGTTTTTGCCTTTAGCACAGCAGAATGACGGTGTTATGTACAGTGTTTTGGCATGGGCTTCATTTCATATGAACGGTCTGAATTCAAATGCAGAAGGAGTAGAATATTTAAACAAAGCTTTAAATTACTTTCACTCCACACCTTCTAACGATAGAAACTCGGTGATAGGAAAGCTAGCTACTATATTGGTTCTAGTCGGATCTGAAATCTGTAGAGGTGATGTCACCAACTGGTTGACTTACATGGAATGGGGCTTTAGACTCCTTCAACAGAATGGTGGTATCACCAACTTTACCCAAAACAAACAAGAATTCTGGTTGACATCCAATTTTGCATATCATGATGTTCTTTCCAGTAATGCCACCGAAAGGGGAATATACTTCAATTTGGATGATTACAATCAAATTTTCAACCATGATATGACCAATGGAATTTTGAATCCGTTGGTTGGTATAGCAAAAGAAATATACTCGGTTATTGGAGAGATAAGTCATTTATCTTTTGAAACTAAAAGAAACTTGAAGGATTTGGCAACCGTGTTAAATGCAAGCAACGTAAGCGATTCGCCTATCTACGAAATTGGTGAAGAGAATGCAAAGAAAGATTATGAGGAAACTGACAGTGAGTTGAGTAATCATGCCAAGGTCAACAACTTGTTGCTTTCTGTTATCGAAAAGGCATCCAAGCTTGAATTGAAGATTGATAATGCAAAACCAAAAAAAGATGATTTGATCGGATTGAATGAAGAGGAATTCGAGTGGCAGATCACGTTGTTTGAAACCTTCAAGTTAAGTTCCAAGTTATATTTGAGGCAGTCAATTGGCAAATGTAATCCTTCCACGCTAGAGTCACAGGTGTTGAACAATGACTTGATCAAGTGTTTGGATATTATTTTAGGATCTCCTGTAGAAGCAGCATTGGGGTTTCCTGTGTTCATTGCTGCCATTCATTGTGTGACCAAACTTGACAGAAAGATCATGAGTAAAAGAATCGAGAGATTCATCAAGTCGTATGGGCCGTGGAGTGTGATTAGAATCAGAGAATTGATAGAGAAGATCTGGGGTTTGAATCCTGATGGAGATAAGGTGGTGGACTGGCATGCTATTTTGAAGGAGTTGGGGTGGGAGATTAATTTTGCATAGGTTTTGTTGGTATTTTTTCTTTATCAAGTATAGTGTTTTATAAAGCATCACAGTTTGTGTTGACGGTGATTATAAAGCATCACAGTTTGTGTTGACGGTGATTATAAAGCATCACAGTTTGTGATAACGGTGATTATAAAGCATCACAGTTTGTGTTGACGGTGATTATAAAGCATCACAGTTTGTGATAACGGTGATTATAAAGCATCACAGTTTGTGTTGACGGTGATTATAAAGCATCACAGTTTGTGAATTGTGTGGAAATCACATCAGAGGAACACAAATTCTGGTAGGTTGAATAGTTATGATTGGAGTTGACACGTTAGACGTTTTACATTCCTGTGGTCTTAGGCTGTTTTACATTCCTACTGTGGTCTTAGACTGTTTTACATCTGTGGTTATTGCTGTTTTACATCTGTGGTTATTGCTGTTATTGATGGCCTAGAGGTCAAAATTCAGGTTCGTGGAGTCAGAGTTCCAAAACAAATTCGTTCTTCACATTGACTAGGACGTTCAATGGCTACTGGACCATATATAGACAGTGTACGTGTTGTTAGACGACATAGACCATATATAGACAGTGTACGATAAACATCTCACACTCTTCTTAAACCTGTTAACTACTTCACTTTTTCTTCTTCTTTTTTGACAGCCATACTGAATGCCACAACAAGTTTTCTTACACACTTTCATCACACCTCCACCACACCTCCATCACATCTCCACCACACCTCCACCATTCACTTGTGTTCATCTCTTCAACTCTCTTCTCAAATTCTCCACACACGACCGGCTAAAAAAACGAGATGAGACTCACTGAAAATTTTTATTCTCTACAACATGGGTTTAGACTATCTTCTTTTCGAAGAAGCCACCGGTTACGCTATCTTTAAGGTGTTGATCCAGCAGGACGATGTCTCTGCTAGACTGAAAGAGGTCCAAGAAGCTTCCAGCGACTTGGCCAGATTCTCCAAGATGATTGAGTTGGTTTCTTTCGCTCCTTTCAAAGGTGCTGCTCAAGCATTGGAAAACGCTAACGACATCTCTGAAGGATTGGTCAGCAACTACTTGAAGTCTGTTTTGGAACTCAACATTCCAAAGGGCTCCGAAAAGAACAAGATTTCCTTGGGTATCTCTGATAGAAACTTGGGTCCCTCCATCAAAGAAATCTTCCCATACATTGACTGTTTCTCCAACGAAATTGCCCAGGACTTCTTGAGAGGGGTCAGAAACCTCGGTGTCAAGTTGTTCAAGGACTTGCAAGATGGTGATATTGAAAGAGCTCAATTGGGTTTGGGACATGCCTTCTCCAGAGCTAAAGTTAAGTTTTCTGTGCAAAAGAACGATAACCACATTATCCAGGCCATTGCTTTATTAGACCAGTTAGACAAAGACATAAATACCTTTTCCATGAGAGTCAAGGAATGGTACGGATGGCACTTCCCTGAATTGGCCAAGATTGTCCCGGAAAACTATATCTTCGCCAAGTTGGCATTGACTATTCAAGACAAGGCTTCTTTGACTGATGACTCTTTGCACGACGTTGCTGCCGTTGTCAATGAAGACTCTGGTTTGGCTGAAAGAATCATTGCCAATGCCAAAATCTCCATGGGCCAAGATATCAGTGATATCGACATGATGAATGTGACTACCTTTGCTAAGAGAGTGGTTTCTTTGACTGATTACAGACAAACTTTGTACAAATATTTGACCGACAAGATGAACACTGTAGCACCAAACTTGTCCACTTTGATTGGTGAGGTTGTTGGTGCCAGATTAATCTCCCACGCTGGTTCTTTGACCAACTTGTCTAAGCAAGCTGCTTCCACGGTTCAAATTTTGGGTGCTGAAAAGGCTTTGTTTAGAGCTTTGAAGACTAAGGGTAACACTCCTAAGTATGGTTTGATCTACCACTCCTCTTTTATTGGAAAGGCTGCTACCAAGAACAAGGGTAGAATTTCTAGATATTTGGCTAACAAATGTTCTATTGCTTCCAGAATCGATAACTACTCCGATGAGCCTTCTACTGCTTTCGGTCAAGTGTTGAAGAAACAGGTTGAAGACAGATTGAACTTTTATAACACTGGTGCTCCACCAATGAAGAACAGTGATGCCATCAAGGAAGCCTTGGAATTGGCAGGTGACTTGTTTGATGGTGATGTGGCCATGGCTGACGAAACCGTAAGTGAAGAAGCCGATACCAACGACAAGAAGAAGGAAAAGAAGGACAAGAAGGAAAAGAAGGACAAGAAGGAAAAGAAGGACAAGAAGGAAAAGAAAGAAAAGAAAGAAAAGAAAGACAAGAAGCGTAAGGCAGACTCTGATGAATCACCAAAGAAAAAGAAAAAGAAATCAAAGGATTAATGGGTATTGTAGAACTTTTTTGATTGTAAATTAAGTATATATTGCATGTTTAATAAACATTTAGGTATTACGTAGGGTGTTTAACTGCAAAAGTAAAAGTTTCTACGAATGCCCTAATTGCTGTGCATTAATACGTACTAAAAGCTTCTTCGGCGACTGCAATCTCCTGTGGTTCTACTATACCAACTACCAAATTCCATACAATCAATTTGGCCCTTTTGACCTCGCTGGAAGCTTCCTCTGAGGCAACCAACTTGGAATTTGCCTTCACATACTTCACCACCTTTATCATCTTTTCGTTTGCAGGCTTCACTATTGGATCAATAGGGCAGAGAATTCTGTTTTTCCCATTGCAATCATAAACTGCCAGTTTCAAATAATCATCTACGTCATGAATTGCTTTGCAAACGGGTTGACTGACGTGCTCTTTCCACGCTTCTTCTGTCTTCTTGTTAAACTTCTGAGTATAATCTAACACTTTGCAAGCTGGTACGGTGACAAGAGCAGTCAAGTGTTTGGGTTCTACGGTTCTTAATTGCGGAACAAACCGGTCAATTGTGTCCAAAACAGTGTCAGCCAACTCGTCTGTGTTCTTAACAATGGCTTCAAGGCCAAACTTGGTTTCCATGTCTTTGAGAACGGGTGCAATCATCTCACCTGTTTTATGGACATAGCTAAACTTAAAAAGCTCTTCTTTTGCAGCCAAAGCAAGAGGATACTTTTTCATGTGTTCGGCAAACTTCGAATTATCAGTGGTCGTAGTGGAAGCAGTTTTTTGGGTAGTTTCTTGAAAGTTAGCAGGAGTTGAATCAGTCATAAGAATTTGTGGATTCAATTTGGTTGCAAAAGAGTTATAAATGTGCGACATTGCGACATTTTACTAAGAGGAAAGCATCAAGTCCGTTGTAAACTGTAGTTGTCTAAAGTGTAGTTGTCTAAACTGTAGTTGTCTAAACTGTAGTTGTCTAAACTGTAATTGTCTAAACTGTAGTTGTCTAAACTGTAATTGTCTAAACTTGTACGAACGGCTCTACTACAAATCCCAAAACTCACGTCTATTACATTCATACTCGTTACGCTGTACATTGCAAGCAGCTCAAGCCAAGGAGCTGATGTCCTTGACTATTTCGTCAAAGTTTTCCTTGTATTCACTGACTTTGTCAGCATTCTTCTTGGTCTTACCTCCTCCTGGAACAATCATAACACAGGAGGTTGGTCTCTTGGTGGAACCAGCAGAACCCAAGTCTTCTTTGGATGGAATAAAAACGTATGGAACAGTGGAGTCTTCACACAAAACTGGAATGTGGGAAATCACATCTGGGGGAGAGATGTCTCCGGCAATGATAACCAATCCCTTTTCACCCTTTCTCAATGCCTTAACAACTTCCTTAACACCTCTCTTCACATGTTTAGCCTTGGAAGCTTTCTTCACGGTTTTCAACACCTTTTTGTTGATTTTTTTTGGAGCCAATGGTTTGGCGAATGGCAATACCGCTGGCATTCTCTTGTCGTAGTTGTCTTCTTCTTCTTCGGTCTTTTCGACCTTATTATCTTTTTTAGCCATACTGATGTTTGAAAAATTTTTAGTTTCTCGAACTGAAGAGATGAGAGCTGTGGTTCACGCACGCTTTTGCGAAGTGTACAGAAACGGTATAGAAACTGTACAGAAACTACAGGAATCATTACAAAAGCAGAATGATGAAAGGAAGAAAGAGAGAAAGAGCTGAAGAGGAGGTTAATTCAAGTGTCACTTTGAGCATGGAGTCACCTGAAATCCCGGAAAAAGCCACCATCATAGAAGAAGATGCAGTGCTCACACATTTGCAAACCTTGGGTGAAACTGTCAAGATCAGAACCACAGAGAATATATATATGAAACTACAGGTGGCTATTCCCGAATCGAGGTATTTTGAGGAGAACTTAGAACCTTTGAACCAAAAGCTCCAGGAAAGTTTCGGTATAAAACCGGTGTTTGTATCCGATACTATTTCTGGAGAAATAGAAAGATCCTTGTCTTTGAACGGCAAGGTCAAGAATTGTATAAGAACAGCTTTGTTCATTGCTTATAAGGTTCTGGTTTTGAACAACTTATCGAATCGCAGCATAGACTTGGAATCTGACTTCAGACTAACATTTTATGTTCAAGATCCAATGGACGAGGATAGAATCCGACAAATCGATCAGAAAGCCAGGTTTGGGAAGTTATCGGAGTACGAATTAACACCACCCAACTACTTCTCGCCTTTGGGGGACGAGGTTCTGATAGTAGATATCAAAGGATCTTTCACCACCTTATTTGACTTTTTGAGTTTCACTATTGAGTCATCCCCAAAAAAGTACGTTTACATTGATGATTCATGTGTCCCTCACATACCGGTGGTCCTCATAGACGATTCGAGATTATATAAGCGTCAAGATGCCAACCTGGACTTGCTTAAAAGTAGCATCAAGAACAGCATTGAGCATATTTACGACAAACCATTTATAGACAAGAGTGGTTTGAAGTTCGATTGATAAATAGAGAACTGTTCTTCTGAAAAGGTTATAATCACCACAGTGCCATTATCTACACTACTTTCTTTTCAATACATTCAACATATTCTAAACCTTTGTCACAGCCACCTTCTTTGCCTTACGGGAGATGGTAGCCACCCTGTCTCCCAAAGATAACGCCAAACCTTGGCCCTTGGATCTGATTCTTACGTGACCAATGATAGGACCCGAGGCAGATTTTTCAATACACAAGTTGGCCAACGCATCTTCGCCGAAGGACGATCTGGAATACAAGTTGGCAGACAAAAATTGACATTCTTCTCCAATAACAGCCCCTGGTGTCAAGCAAGACATGTTGGTTCCCTTCATTAATTCGTTCAAGTACTCCTTCAACGAGTAGCTTTCGGACTTGATGGTGATTTTGTTTTCCCATTCAAATTCGTTCCACATCTTACGGAATGCATTTTCAGAACAAGTGGCTGGTTTGATGTAGTCCATGATGTCCACATGCACATCGTTCAAAATCACAATAGTAGATTCGTCTGAATGAACTCCATCATATACAATATTACCGAAAATGACCCCTGTGTCTGCAGAAGTAACCTTGACAGTACTTTGAGCCTTGTAGAAACCGTGAGGACCAATATCAACGGTAGCAGGCTTATCAACAACCTTTAAGTCACCCAAAGTAGCGAACTCCACTGCAACATTGCGCAAAGTAGCAGTGGTTTGGTTTACCAATAACACATCCAAAACGACGTCATATTGATGAACTTTTACAACTGCTTCAGCGTAAACTGGATCTGAAAATCCAGTAAGTTGTAAAATCTTGTCCAATTTAGAAGACAAAACATTCTTCTTAACACTGCTAGCGGAAATAGCTTCGAGATCATCAACTTTTGGACCATTTGCAGTATCATCTTTGTCGAATTGTCGGAATACAATGGAGTCGTCCACTTGTTCGGCATTTTCGTGTAAATCCTTAGCAGCCAGTTCAGCTTTTTCCAATTCACTAGATTTGATTTGTGCCTTGAAGGATTCTTTGGTATCGTCTAAGAATGAAGATTCAATCAATTTGGCATCTTCATCATCATTCAAATACTTGATACAGGAGAAAATTCTATCGGCAGAATCTTCGTCAATCTTCTTGGTTACATATTTGGATTCTCCGACTCTCAAGATAGAAACCATTATCAATAAAGCCTCTGCTTTCAAACCGTTCAAGAGGTTTCCAGTGGAACCTTCTCTTTGTAATCTCAAAATTAACTTAACCAAAGTAGAGGCCAAGACTGCGCCCAAGTAAAAGTCTCCAGACAATAAAAGGTCACGAATAGGTGGTTTCTCGTCAGACTGATCGTCATCGTCAGCAGCAGTAAGAGCATTTTCGGTGGCATAAGTTCCATCAGGCAAAACAACTGGACCTTTGTTGTGATGTTTGCCGTTAGCCTCGACGTCATCTTCGCCAGTCTTGCCTTCAGCGGCCTTCTTTTCAGAAGCCAAAATAGGAACTTCACCAACACCAGATCTGATGAATTTCCATGCTTCCTGGACTAATTTTTCTTCTATACAGTATTCACCGATGACCCACAAGGCACCACGAAGCACCTTGCCGCTCTTTGTGTTGGGCAAAGCATGGACTAAACCAGTTAAGATATCCTTTCTCAAGTCAGGGAACTTTTCAACCACTTCCTTGACAAAAATAATAACTTCATAAGCAGCAGTAGTGTTCAAGTCGTTGATTGATTCCAATAACAAGTCAACAACATTTGCTGCTACTTCAACAAACTTAATAGCCAACTGGTGGATACCGTTAATCAAGATTTGTCTATATTCAGAAGCTTTTTCATCTTCTCTGGAAGCGGAGGATTGCAATTCTTTCTTCAACAACTTGACGACGTCTTCGACATTTCTGGTGGTTACAAATTGCAAGGTGACATCCAATGCTTTCTTACGTACATCAATGTCTTGAGAAGATAAAACCCTTAATACTTCCAAAGATAGATCTTGTAAGACACCTGGGTATTGTTTGTGGAGCTCCTGGATTCTGTCCAAAGTAATAATCTTGACGTTATTATCGGTTTCCTTATTTGCCAAGTCGACAAACTTGGAACCAGCTAACAAAATAGACTGCGAGTTGGATGAAATTACAGTCAAAGTAGTAGCAGCCTCGTAGATAACCACATTGGTTGAACTTTCGATCAATTCAGTTACTAATTGAGTGTACTGGCCCTTCAAACTTGGGTTTTTGATAGCGTCTTTTCTGATAAATTCAATAAAAGCTAATTGGATCAAAGAATCCAAGGTATCAATAATAGCAATGTTATCTTGAATGTATTGCAAAGCAGCCTCTCTGTTCAAATCGCCTAAACAAACAAAAGCGTTTCTTTTACAAACTGAATCGTTTTCGTCATACAAAAACTGGTAGATAACTTCATCAGCATCAGGAACCAAATGGTCTGAGACCTTGAAGATGGAGTAAAGGGCAAAAACAGCGTTCTTTCTAACGTAGGCATGACGATGGGTCAAGCATTGACGAACATTCGGAACCAAGGTTTCCAATAATTCAGGTTCCTTCAACTTGTTCAAAAACCTCAAGGTGTTACCTCTGATGTATTCATTAGGATGTTGCAAGTCTCTTTGGATGGCATTACACACCAAAATCATCTCCTGTCTCATTTTTCCCTTGTCGTCATACTTGGGACATACCTCCCAGTAGAAGTACAATAACTTCTTCAATTCCTTGTTCTTGGAGGGCATGACAAATCTGATGATGTGCATCAACAAGTCTGGCATGGGATCACCGTTCAAAATAGTGATCAAGATGTGTTTCATGGCATCGATTTTCACATCGTCCTTGCCCTTTTCCAACAACGACCTGAACTCGCTCATGGAGGTCTTGGTAGCGGTATTTGGCTCGTAAATCAAAGTGTATCCGCTGTCAGACATTTCTTCGGGGTTAGTATGGTTTTGTTTGTGGTTTTAGGGGGTTAGAGCACTCAATTGCGTGTGTTTTGCCTTCAGGAGTGGTCTATGGGCCTGTTGGCGGGAATTTAACGTACTGTTGAACAATTTTTGTTTATTCGACGTGTTCGCATTTTGCAGTTGACGACATTTTCATTTACGACATTTCATTTACGATATTTTCACTTACGACATTTTGAGGTGATGGTGGTGCTGATGCTGATGGTGGTGGGTGTTTGATACGGGACGTTGGAGAAGAATAGTCAAGTGAGTATCTATTTGTAGAAGTAAAACTAGAAATCGTGCTTTTTCAGTGGGAATTCACTTTAATTTCATGAGGTTCTGTTACAAACATTAACTATCGAAGTAATTCCATCATCCATAAAACATTAAGAAAATGCTTGAACATAAATCACTTCAAACAAACAGTCTCATCACTCACTATCACTATGGTTATCTGGATTAGCAAGAAACAACTTGGGTGCTTCTCCTTCAGACTCTACATCTGTATCTTCTTGTTCTTCATGGGTCAATTCCCCATCGTCGTCATCGTACTTGTAGCCTGGGTGCTGGTAGAAGCCTCCCACTCTTATTTCGTCGTCTGAAATGCTTCCTGAAGAACCTGAAGACATTGATCTAGATGACTTTGGAGTTTTGGCTCCTGTTGAAACCGTGCTGGCCACAGAATTCTCAGTGATAGTCCGTGATAACGAATTACGACCACTTGAAATGGTGCTATTAATGCGAGGTGAATCTGCCAAAGTGGTGGAACTGGAAGATGGTTTGGGTTTAACACCATTGGCACTTTCTGTAGACGTCGTAGGTTTCAACCCACGTAATGATCTGGCGTCATCGGCATCATCTACTTCAGCTGCTAACAACCTTGGAGCTAAATGGCCGTGTTTCAATTCCACCCCGGTTCCTTTTTTGATTTTCTGGGACACTCCTCCAGATAATCTCATATATGCGCCGTTTGAAGTTGAATATGTAGTTCTCTTATCGATTGGTAAAATTCCAGTTGGCAATTTCCATTTCCCTGGTGCCGTTTCGTTGTACGCCGTACCACCGTTCCGTCTTAGCGTTAGCACGTAATTGGATCTCTCACCTTCACCAGACTTCAAGTTAAGGGTTTTTTTCAACGATGCTAGGTTGACGTTTTTGGAACCAGACGACCAAATGGAGCTGGAGCTGGATTTACGATGGTTTACTTTGAGGTTCGAAATCGACGACCCGTATGTTTGGTTGAAAGATGAGGTTGTGGGTACGGAGTTGGATGAGTTTCTCATTGAATCTGTGAAGTTGAAGTTGGTGATTGGCGTGGAAATGGTAGGCTTAAGTTGGTATCGTTTTGGAGGGTCTTGTGATTCGTAGATACCATCGTCTAAAACATCATTGGGTCCTATGCTGTTGGTTTGTGAGCTGTTGTTCAAGGACCTGGCATGCAATGGGGATTCGTTTATGGAGTTTAAGCTCTCAGTAGCAAATGGATTATCGAAAACCACACTGGTTGGAGAAGAAGTCATGGACTGTAGCGGATAAGGAGCGGAATCGATGGTTTTAAACCCTTGGCTGCCTAGGTCATCTGTGCTGTCCTTGCAATTGCTGCAGGACCCTTCATGAGAGCTATGTTTGCAATTGTTCAGGTTGGAGTCCTCAAACGGATCTTTCTCGGAATCCCTGTCAAAAGAATCGTCAAACTTGGAATCGGGGTCGGAATCCTGCAACTTCGCTCCAAACGTCTCTTCCAAGCGATTGGCATTCATGACATTCTGATTCTCGTTTTCAAAAGTAGCAAACAGGTCGGAGGTAATGTTGTACTTCTCGATTTCGGTTTCCAAATCTTTTATTATGTGGTCGATTTCCTGCTGGTGTTTACTCTGGTAATACTCGTTCATTTCCTGGACCTTGGTGGCATTCTTAACCTGTACTTCCGCCATCAAGTCCAGGGGCGGTTTTCTACGCATGGACCTTCGTTTGTCTGGACTGGCCATCGACTTGAGCGACTTAATTTCGTCTTCGTAGCGATGGATTTGCGACGGACTTAGGGCATTGGAGCGCACTCCGAAGCTGAACTCGTCGCTACTTTGCAGCGATGGGCTTGCTGGAGGTCTTTGTTTTTGCATTCTACCCCACAACGTTATTTAGGGTGAATAATCTTGTGTACCTGAGTGCGAAATTTGACGTTTTGGGAATTTTGGGAATTTTGGCGGAGGTTTTTTGTGATGATGGTTTTTTTGTGATGATGGTTCCGGAATAATGTAGGGGTGTCCGGGGAATGGGTGCCTGAAGGTTCCGGCGTGAATGGGTGCCTGAAGATTCAGATTTTAACGTTTTTCAGTTTATAGATTGTGTGCGTATATTATAGTACAGTTTGGACGAGCCGCATGTCAAATGTAGTGACTTTTTTCAAATGTAGTGGACTTTTTCAAATGTAGTGACTATTCGTCAAATGAAGCTAGTCGGGTCCTCGTAATAAAGGTGTGTTGGTCAATCCAACGGCGCTAATATCGTCGTGGTTCCCGTCAGGTCCATGGAGGTATCCACAGGGACACTCAAACTCATCGAGATCCATGGGGGTGTCGATGGGAGTAGGTATTTCGGTGGTTTTTTGCGTATTTGGCTGGAGATTTGTCCAGGGTATATTTACAGCCGGTATCGACTTGTGGAACAACACAGGGGTGTCTTCTCTTGTAGGTGGTGGTGTTAACGGAGTCTCTAGTTTCAATCGCTTTGACATTTATTTTTCTTCAGGCTTGAGTTTTTTATTGTTTTTATTGCAGATTTTAAGCCAAATCCCCGGTTTACGTGTGAAATCCCCGGTTTTACGTGTGAAGTCTTTGTATGTGTAAGAAAGTGTTATTTCGTGATGACTTATACTTGTATTTGTCTGTTTTTTGTGACTTTAGTGGCTGGTTTGTGCTTCTTCGGCTTTGGTGATTTTCTATTTTTTAGGTTTATACACTCCAATAGTTTTTGTTTTGCTGTGTCGTTCTGTGTCTTTATTCGCTGTGTCTTATGGCTTTACTATGGCTCTCCTAACTATACCTCTCCATAACACTCCTGTGCCTCCACTAACCTTCATTATTCCTCCACCTTCACTATAGCCCGAAACTACAGTACCTCCGTACACGATATTCGTACCTTACAATACCTACAACTCTACTCTTAATCTCTCTCCATAAACAATAACCACTCATAGCTTTGGTTTTTTTACTGTAACTATTAACTCAAAATTGATTCGACACTCAACACAAATAATAACTATAACTAACCCATATAAAGCTACAAATCTTTCTCTCGTCATCTACAAAATTATAAATTTCTGACTTTCAACAAATGTATAACATTTCTGACTTCCAACAAAATTATAAATTTCTGTCAAAATTCTAACATTTCTGTCAAAATTCTAACATTTCTGTCAAAATTCTAACATTTCTGACTTCCAACAGAATTCTAAAATTTCTGTTCTTCCAACAAAATTCTAACATTTCTGTCAAAATTATAACATTTCTGTCAAAATTCTATCATTAAAATTCCAACATTTCTGTCAAAATTCTATCATTTCTGACTTCCAACAAAAAAAACATTTCTTCCATACAAAAATATAAATACTTCACAATTCGCAGTCATTCTCAAAAACATTCGTGTATGGGATTAAGAGATAAGTTTAAAAGAAAAGAGCCTACGGAAGAAGAGCTCAGGCAAAGCCTAACAGCTGCCGGTATCACCACAAAGAATAAGTCCACAGGTGCAAGAGAGGAAAAGTTTGGTGCCTTCAAGAACTATGCTCAGCAAAGAGCGGGCCAGAAGCCAGGCTTAGCGCCAGTGAATCCTTATGCCAACTTGAACCAATCCAATGGCAGTAACCCTTACGACGAGTCCAACCAGTCACAGGGAAACCAAAACCCTTATGGTTCTAATGCTGAGTCTGGGACTTATGGCTCTAACGGGTCTGGGAACCCCTATGGCTCTAACACTGGGTCTGGGAACCCTTATGGCTCTAACGGGTCTGGGAACCCTTATGGCTCTAACGGGTCTGGGAACCCTTATGGCTCTTCTGGTCAATATTCCCGCCAATCTCAATCAAACCAGTCACAGCAAAATCCATATGGTAATTCCATCTCGAACCAGGCTTCTCCATATGGTTCTGAAACTAGAGGTCAATCGGCGTATGGTCAACCTCGTTCCAACCCATACGGTGGTTCTTCGGCAAGAAATAACTCCTCAGCAGAAAGCCCTTATAACAAAATATCCAGAGCTTCCACAAGAAGAGATGATGAAAGTCTAGACTTAAATGCCATTCCCAGTAATACCATGTACAATGCAACAAAACCAGTCAGAAGAACAGCCGACGAAGAAACCTTGGACCTTAATGAACTTCCTGAAGAAGATGATTTGAACTTAATTGTCGATGAAGACTTACCCCAAGAACAAGAAATAAACTCTGAAGACGAAGAAGTTGAAGCTATCAAGCAAGATATAAGATTTGTTAAGCAGGAATCTGTTGCTCTGACAAGAAATACCTTAAGAATGGCACAAGAGGCCGATGCTTCAGGTACCAATACCTTGGGTATGTTGGGATCACAGAGTGAAAGACTTTACAATGCCGAACAAAACTTGAATTTGGCAGACACTCAGACTAAAATTGCAGAAGAAAAGGTCAAGCAAATTAATAGATTGAACAGATCCATCTTTATTCCTGCCACTGGAAATCCATTCAACAAAAAGTCGAGGTTAAGAATGCAAGAACAAAAGATAAAAACAGAAAAGGCTCAGGAAAAGTATCTAAGAGAATCAAACAGAAAAAATATGTACGAAAGTGAACAGAGAATCAAACAAGGTATCACCAATAACAACACTACTTCTGATACCTACCAAAAGTACCAAGGGGACAAGAATTTGCAAGCGGCCCAACGTTACCAATTTGAAAATGATCTGGAAGATGATGAAATGGAAAAGGAGTTGGCCACCAATTTGGAGCAAATAGCGTTGTATTCGAAGAAGTTGAAAAATACTGCTATGACAATGGGAACGGAAGTGGATGCACAGAACGAGAGATTGAGGAAGATTGAAGAAGATGCTGACAGGTTGGACATCAATGTTCATATGAATAATACTAGATTGAGCAACATTAGGTAAGGTTCAGCTGCACATGGATAGTTTACCTTTATTTTCAGACAATAGTTTACCTTTAATAATTTAATACATGTTGGTTAGAGATGTTTGAGTTATCAGTAGTTGAAGTCATTAGTTGAAGTAATCAGTAGTTGAAGTCATTAGTTGAAGTAATCAGTAGTTGAAGTCATTAGTTGAAGTAATCAGTAGTTGAAGTCATTAGTTGAAGTAATCAGTAGTTGAAGTCATTAGTTGAAGTAATCAGTAGTTGAAGTCATTAGTTGAAGTAATCAGTAGTTGAAGTAATAACGCGTCTGATATGTTTACATTCGGATCTAAAATAATTATCAATTTTTAAGTAGCTGTCATTGTGTTAACCAAATTTTCGGCCTGTTGGTACCAAAATTCAGGAATCTTCCCTGTCAGAGAATCTTATAACTTTTCCAGCCTTTTTAAATTCTTCTCCAGCCTTTTTAAATTCTCCACCACTTCCTCACATCTTCATTACGTCATCAACAATAACATTCCTCATTCTCAATCCTCAGATATGGATCATGTCAAGATGAAAGAGACGTTCCTTGTGGGAACAGCGCTTCTCAACTTCACCAGTATCTTCGTGTCGCTCGGGGTGTTTCTATTTGGGTTTGAACAGGGTTTAATGTCGTCACTTTTGACTAATAAATACTTCCAGGACTATTACCATCACCCTTCCCCTGCCGCCATTGGGACCATGATCGCAATTTTGGAAATAGGTGCATTGCTCTCGTCTTTTGTGGCGGGCAAAGTAGGTGATTCCATTGGAAGAAGAAGAACCATTCGCTGGGGTGCTTTTATATTCGTTGTGGGAGGCGTTGTGCAATTTTTATCCGTAGACATCATTAGTTTGTCAGTGGGAAGATTGATTGGTGGGATTGCAATTGGGTTCTTGACCACTATAATTCCATGCTATCAGTCTGAGATTAGTCCTCCTGATGATAGAGGCTTCTATGCCTGTTTGGAATTCACAGGAAACATATTTGGCTATGCCACCAGTATATGGGTTGACTTTGGGTTTAGTTTCCTCGAAAGCGATTTATCCTGGAGATCTCCTTTGCTTGTTCAATGCATTATTGGGTTCTTGTTGTATTTGGGTTCTTTCGTGATCGTAGAAACCCCAAGATGGTTATTGGACAAAAACCACGACTTCGAAGGTATGATAGTTATTGCTGATTTGTACGCTGATGGTGACGTGGAAGACGAAAAGGCAAAAGACGAGTATAGACAAATCAAAGAAAACGTTTTGATTGCTAGAATAGAAGGTGGTGAAAGAAGCTACCATTATTTATTGACAAGGTATACAAAGCGGCTTTCGGTGGCTTGTTTTTCACAGATGTTTGCCCAACTAAATGGTATCAACATTGTGTCGTACTATGCTCCTATGATTTTTGAAAGCGCAGGCTGGGTAGGAAGGCAGGCTATTTTCATGACTGGAATCAACTCCATTATCTACATTTTGAGTACCTTACCCCCATGGTGGTTGGTCGATGGTTGGGGAAGAAAGCCACTTTTGTTGTCGGGATCTGTTCTCATGTGCATTCCCTTGTTGACAATTGCCCTTTCCTTGTATATCAACAACGTCTATACTCCTAACATTGTGGTTGTGTGTGTGTTTATCTTTAACGCAGCCTTTGGTGCGTCTTGGGGTCCTATTCCTTGGATGATGAACGAGGTTTTACCCAACTCTGTGAGATCTAAAGGTGCTGCATTATCTACTGCTACCAACTGGTTTTTCAACTTTTTAGTAGGAGAAATGACTCCTATTTTGTTGGACGTAATCAAGTGGAAAACCTATTTGATTCCAGCCACTTCTTGTTTTTTTTCGTTTTTGTGTGTGCATTATCTCTTTCCAGAGACCAAGGGTTTAACTTTGGAAGATATGGGTTCTGTTTTTGACGATCTGTCCTCGGTTTTTTCGTTCCACAGTGGTCCCAATTACGGTTCTACTGATGAAAGAAGACAAAGCGCTGTTGAACAGGTTGATATGTTCCGTCAATCTGCCGCTTCAATTGCTAGAAACCCTAACTTGATGAAACCAGACTTTGATGGAATCATTACTGGTACTCCACGTCCTCCAGTTCCTTCCAACCCGGCACAGGCTTCTTTATTGGGGCATGCTCCACCCTTGAACCGTCAAAGCTCCAATGGAAACTTGAACCCTGTGAAATCTGACGTTTCCTCTTCTGGAGCTTCAATTGACTTGAACCCTTCTGACTCCAACGTGCCTCCCCAGGAAATCGAGCCGCCTTCCTACGATGAAATCTTCCAGTACAAATTGGCTGAGCAGGCAAAGCCAAATATACTTGTTCGGATTACGAAGATGTTCAAGAACGACCCCCATCACGTTTGATTTTAGACTGTTTGGTGTTAGACAGACATAGACTTGATTAAAAAGTTGCACTTGTTTATTTCCTCTCGTACTCTTTCTGTTTGTCTTAGACTTTTCTTTACTCGTACTCATGACTGCTTCTGTTTGTCTTAGACTTTTCTTTACTCGTACTCATGACTGCTTCTGTTTGTCTTAGACTTTTCTTTACTCGTACTCATGACTGCTTCTGTTTGTCTTAGACTTTTCTTTACTCGTACTCATGACTGCTTCTGTTTGTCTTAGACTTTTCTTAACAGACTTTCGGGGACTTTTCTTAATAGCAGCCTTTGGGGACTTTTCTTAACAGCCTTTCGGGACTTTTCTTTATGCAATAGCAGTTCGGGTAATAAGCTGGCTTTATTCCTGGCTTGTTATATAGTAAATAACAAAGCCCTTGAGTAATTCTTCACTAAGAAGCTCATCTGGTACCACGTACATCGTGAACCTTGCAATGGTCTGCTCTACAAACCGTTGTAGCGTGTAATCATCTCTCAATTGAATTCCCACTACAACCCCAGTTTCTTTTCCCATCAAAGTCTCCAATGCATCCAAGAAATATGGAATCAAGTATTCATTGTATATAGTATCACACGCTAATATCAAGTCGGGTTTCGTGTCACAGATGTGGTTGTAATTCTCAATACCAGTTTCAGGGTCTTCCCAGTCGAATTCTATGGCTTCGATAACAGTATTCCCAGTGCCACTGTCTTCAATGGTCGAACTACAGAATCCAGTGGTATTGGAAACTATATTCTGCTTTAATAACTTCAAAATATGCTTCTGGTCGCTACATATATACTGTTTAGTGTGTGCAGCCAAGGTTGAGGCTAATATACCTCCTACGCCAGAACCTAATTCTACCACATTCAGTTGCTTCTGAAAAAATCTATTGAAAGGACATCTTTTGTCGTTAAGAATCCAATCTACGAGTCTCAGACTTGTTCTCCAACATACAAATCCAGTAGAAGAAGTTTCCGTCTTTGATGCCAACTGCGACAATGATTGTTTGATGGTCAACTCACTGGAACCAATGGCTATGCTGATGCAGTCTTTAGTACGATTTACGTAGCCTAGGTCCTGGTTGTCCACAGTTTTCTCTATATACAACTCAAAAACGTGATCCTCTGGATTTTCTACTCGAGTTAAGTTCATCAAAACCGCAGATTTGAAAAACGCAGATTTGAAAAACGCAGATTTGGCGTTTTTAGTATCAACAAAAATTTGAATAGATTTTTAACAAATATTTGAAGATTTGTAAGAAGGAACAAAAATGTAGAAATAAGGCAAAAACGTAGAAATAAGGCAATAAAAAGGCAAGAAGAGGTAAAGAAAATGTAGAAATGGCGAAAAATAGAGTAACATCATATACGCTTTTATTTTTATCAAGCCCTGTAGACCTAAATAACATTCTTAGCCTTCAAGATCTCGGCAATCAACACACCGGCACCAGCAGCACCGATGATAGTGTTGTGTGACAATACCACCATTTTGAAGTCCAAAACTGGGTCTTCTCTGACTCTTCCTACAGAAACACCATATCCATTATCTCTGTCTCTATCCAATCTTGGTTGAGGTCTGTCATCTTCTTCCAACACATGGATAGTGTTCTTTGGAGCAGAATGACATCCCAATTTGAAAGCTTCACATTGGAAATCTCTCAAGGTTTGCTTGACTTCTTCCACAGATGGCTTCTTGTCTGCCTTGAATTTGAAGGAAATACACTCAGTATGACCATCACTAACAGCAATTCTGTTGCATTGAGCGCTGACTCTGATTTCATCATCTCCCAACAAGTCAAATCCAGTTGCTTCAGAATTCACCTTTCCCAAGATCTTCTTGGTTTCCCATTCCATCTTCTCTTCTTCACCAGAGATGAATGGAACTACGTTATCCAAAACATCTATTCCTGACACACCAGGGGAATAACCTGCACCAGAGATGGCCTGTAAAGTGGTAGCAGTTAACAAATCAATTGGACCATAAGCATCTACCAAAGGCTTCAAAGGAGCAACCAAGCCAGCGGTAGAACAATTGGAAATACACACAATAAATCCAGGGTTGGTGCCGTTCTTTTTAGCGTCAGCAGCTTTCTTTTCCACCACAGAAAGATGGTCGGTGTTAACAATAGGAACAATCAAAGGAACATCTTCAGCTCTTCTGTAGTTTTTGGCATTGGAAATGACGGCCTTTCCGGCGTCCATAAATGCTTTTTCCACCTCTCCAGCAACATCGGAATCCAATCCAGAGAACACAACATCACATTCAGCAAATCTTCCTTCAGGTTTACACTCCTCCACCATTAATTCTGCAGCATTATCTGGCATCAAGTACGTCTGTTTCCACTTCACAGCATCTTTATATTTCTTTCCAGCAGATCTGGAGGAAGCTCCTAAAGCATAAAGCTCAAAGTCAGGATGTTCTGACAACAACAAGATGAAACGCTGGCCTACAGATCCAGTAGCACCAAGAACTCCCGCTTTCTTCAACATATTTAGTTTGAAAACTTTTGACTCATTTTTCGTAATCGCATCAACAGATTATTTTCCAGTCGTGCGGCGAGGCTGGTACCATATTCTGGGCCGATTCCCGCCCCAGCGTCGCGGTATCAAAACGTCACCAAAAGAACAGTGATGACTCGCAGTCGTGCCTCAACTTTTGAACCGTCTATTAATAAGTCAAGTTAGAGCTAGTGCTTGCAATGAGCACAGAAGTAATCAGAAGAAAGATCGTAATAGTTGGTGATGGAGCCTGTGGAAAGACCTCGCTATTGTATGTGTTTACGCTTGGCGAGTTTCCCACCGAATACCATCCAACGGTGTTTGAAAATTATGTCACCGATTGCAGAATCGATGGGAAGGCAGTGCAATTAGCACTATGGGACACTGCTGGCCAAGAGGAGTATGAGAGATTAAGACCCTTGAGTTACGCAAACTCACATGTCTTGTTAATAGGGTTTGCCCTAGACCAGCCTGATTCCTTGCAGTCTGCCAAAACTAAATGGGTCAGAGAGGTGAAAACATGCTGTCCAAACACACCTTATTTACTTATTGGGTTGAAGAAAGACCTCAGAACTGATCTTAAATCAAAAAAATTCGTGCAAGTGGCACAGGGACAGCAGGCAGCAGATCAAATGCAAGCAAAGACCTACTTAGAAAGTTCAGCCTTGACTGGCGAAGGTGTGGATGACATTTTTGAGTTTGCAACCAGAACAAGCTTATTAGTGAACGATGCCCCTAAGGACTCGTGCTGTGTAATTTTATAAACGAATAATGACTGCCCTTTTGATTCTACGTAACTTAACTCTGACTACATCAATTTCCAGATACGTAAAAAAATGTTAACGACCTCGGTGAGGATTGAACTCACGATCTTGCGATTAACAGTCGCACGCCTTAACCAGCTTGGCCACGAAGTCGGTTACGTGCAGAATTCGTGCGTAAATTAATATCCCGTGTTAGTAATTTCAGAGTGTTGCTGATGTTCAAGGTTTATTTAGCTAAAAGTGCAGCAATATTATCTAGATTACTTGAATTCACCTGAATTTTGATTCATAGCAAGTCTCTGAGTTGCAAAAAGTATCTTGTCTAACTCAAGGTTTTCATAAATCCTTCGAATCGACTAGTTTAACCGATTACAGATGTTACCCCTCCCCTCATCATGCGTTTAAGGGTAGTGTAGTAAGCATTTTTGAAAAGAGCAATCTGAGATAAGGTTTCGGCTAGTAGTCGTAGTTCTAGAGATTCCTGTCAAATTGCTAAGCTATTGTTGCTGCTGTCAAAATCAAAAACGGGGAAAGAGTTCCCGAACGGGTATGGAATACGTGATCTACTGAAGCTCTTTACTCCACGGATCAAACTTGCTCTTTGTCTTTGAGGGATTTGCACCGGTTTCATTTGCCGGCATGCTTTCGAAGAAGAAATTCATCAGCTTATCACTAGAAGCAAAGCACTTCACTTTATAGGGTACAGTTATATTTGAGTTCAGGGTCGGCAGTTCTGGTCACAGCAATGAATAATGTTTGAAAAGTATAAAGTACAAGCCGTATTTCCGACTCAACGGTTGTATATACTTCGACGCGGAAGCAAAAAAGAGATTCGAAGATGTACCTTAACTATCTGTCATTCTAAGGAAAATAAAGCCGAGACCGGCAGTAAAAATTACATGTGCTAATTGCAACTAGACTGTAGTGTGGTTGACAGAAGGTAACTAACATGAGACTTGGGAGTGGAACTTGGTGGTGAGTGTTATTGGGAAGTCTGTGGGAGTGTCGGGTTGGTAAGTTTGAAGGGTTTCTTAGTCAGCAGGGAAGCCTTTGGTCGTGCGAGACTAACACATCTGATGATGCAGGGTCTTGAAAGAAGCAGCCTGATGCAAACCAAAAAGTTATCACCATAAAAGAAGCAAACTCAAAGTAGCAACTATAGAAGCTTCCCTGTGTAGAGATTCAGATTTTCACAGGTGTAATTTCATCATTTGTCCATTGCAAATCATAGCAACAACTAGCAACAAATTTTTCACAACCTGAAACAAAACAATATTTTGTACAAATAGGGGAGAAAGCCCTTGTTGACAAAAATGCTTGCCGTACACAGAAAAAGGATACAGAGCATAACCCTCAAGGTGAAACATAAGTTCAAAACAAAACATTTTCTGGATACCACAAAAAATAATACAGAAACATGCAAGACAATAATCAAGTCGGAAAACAAATCAAATAAAGAAATACAGGTACAAGAGTTTGATGAATATGAACTAGATGTAGAAGAGCTGGATGATGAGATCAACGAGATCATTAGTAAGTTGGTCAAGTACCAGCAATACAAAGAGGCTACGGTAGAGAAGGTCTGTGATGTGCAGGGTCAAAATAAACTAGATGAGACCATCACACATGATGGCACCAAAAATATTCTAGCTGATAAGACTACAATACGATCAGGTCGTATGATTCTTAATGCAAGACCGATGTTATTGCAACGCAAAAGATTGAAAAGGGCAACTCCAAGTAGAGATGAGGTTCTTCGGAGCTACGTGGCATTGAACTTCCGCAGTTCACTTGCAATTAGTCATGGACAGCATTTCAAGGCGATTCAGATTCTTATTCTCCTTTATTTTATTAGCATCGTACTATGCACTGCATGTAATTATAATTTTTAATATAGGTGGGCGGGGGTGAGCTCCAGTCTCTAAACTCTTTGGATCGTGATGAGGCAATATAATTTAATATTATTTAATATAGGAGAGATTGGCGATCAACGCTTAAATAAGCGTGTGACTTTAAATAGCCAAAACAAGCCAACACGGCTAGGGGAGAGGTCCGATAGTTCTTACATCCGAGTGTAGGCGCACAGGACACCAGGATATCATTGAATAATAAAAAGTGTTAGTGAGATCAAGTCGGACACTCGGCGATAATGCTGATAGAGGTAGAAACAATTCCAATAAATATTACATTCGTAACTTCGTAAATATATAAATGCCCATCCTTAATAAACCTCGTTCACAGAGTACACGTCATGATCCCTCTGCTGTACTTTTTGACTCAACAACGTGCTGTCGTACATAGTTTGGGAAGTCATGATTTCTTCTTCGCTTTCCTCATCGGAACTGTGGGTTAATTCTGGGACTTCTTCTTCCGAAATGGTAGATAATCTATATTCTGACTCTAACACTTGCTCCACCACTTCGTCTTCTTCATCCGACGAGTAATAATAATCACTGTCGCTTTCACTTTCGTACTCATCATCATCGCTTTCGCGATCAACTTCGTATTCCACCACGTTGGTGTGGACAGTTAGTTGTGATGGGGTTCTTCCACGTTCTTGCTGTGCAGGCAAATTGAACTTGACTGTGCTCAACTTGTTTAATCTCTTTGCGTTTTCGACTTGGATATGATCCATCAAGTTGTCTAACATGTTAGCTTGAGTTACCAAGTTTCTCAAGCTGATGTTAGGATTGGACACATCCTTGGTTAACTTGCTTCTTACTTTAGAAGCCAAAAGGTAGGTTTCGCTCAATGACATATTGTTTGGAAATAGTTGTTATCTTGACTCATACGTCAAAGCAGAACAAAACATATTTATATTTTTCGTTAACCTTGCTGAGTCGGTTATAAATTACTAATCCGGAGCCTATTGCAGAAATTTTTATTATCCGCTTTTTTTTTTTTTTTTAGTCACTTATACGCACCGGTTCTGAACGGACTAATAGCCGTTTAGTCCTATCCAGCGAAGGGTAGGTTGGATGTGAAGGAATGAATACCAGATAGAATCGGATCGAACTGGTTATCTACGTAGCAGCTTCCTGAACGAAAAACTTGTATGATTACAGTGCTAATTCAAAAAATCGAATTATTATTAATCACCATCATTAGTCATAATTAATTAATAATAACTTAAAACTGTGTAAAAAAGTACAATCGATATTAAACGCTCGAAAACAGAGAATTATTATTTGTGGTAGGCATCTGGGGTAAACCAACTTTCTCATACGTTATTTACATGACCTCAGGTGTTGTTTCCATACTTCTCCTCTATGTACAATAGGCTTCTCGTGAAAAAATACGGAGTTTCGCGGTCTTTTTCTCAAATCGGTCGAAGACCCATGTTTGTTCGGTGTTGCTACTTCGGGTATTTCTTTTATACTCGGGTGAGTATTATATCCGATTTTAAGACCTTCTGCGTTGCTTGCTTTCGCATATAGATTTGCAAAGTACTATTTTTAACACCTGGAAGTACTTCAACGTTCTAAAAGTCCTGTACCTGTGTTGGAGGCATCGCTTATTCAGATTCTGTTGTTTGTACTGCATTTATCCTTTCAATATTGGCACTGCAATCAATCTTGATGTGGGCCAGATGGTTTTGATTTCCAAGGCCAGAATTTTCAAAAGGCTTTCAACTTCACAATTATAAACTTTGCTAACGTTGCTCGGAAATCAAGTCATGTATTCTTTGCTGTGGCTAGAAACTGCTATGCTGATACTGAGGTAAGCGCTTGTGTTCTAGAAACGCGGGGTGCTTTGAAACTTGGGATTGTGGTGCGCTTTATTGTGGTCCGCTTCCGAGTGTCAAAAATAGTTCCTCTCCGTACTTTCCTTATCTCTTCAGCCATATAACTTGGGACCGGGTTTTAAGGCCTAAGTTACTTCCCAAAGTCACGCACGGCGTTTTAAGCATAAAGTTCCCGGAGATCCTAAGATACACTTAAATGTGCTATTTGCAAGAGAAAACTAATCTAGTCTTGACACATATGCGGAGAAACCTAAAACCTCGACCACGTGATTTCTAACGTGACTGTGCGGCGTGAAGAGTCACGTGATACAGTGAGTGAGGTTGGCCTTGCTTCCTACAACTCTAAAACGCTACATTTATCACGAATATAACTTATATTACATCTATGATCATTATGGATAATTTAATTAACTGTTTTTATTGCTTTTGTGACATGACTGGTTTTGCATCTAATCGAACAAACCGAAACCCATATCGTCATCGGATTCTTCAGCTTCTTCTTCCTTGACTTCTTCAGCAGCTTCTTCGGCAGCAGCACCGGAGGAAGCAGCAGCACCAGAGGCAGCAGCTGGAGCAGCAGCGGCCATGGAGAACAATAATTCCTTCAAGTTCTTACCTTCCAAACCCTTGGCGAAGACGTCGGTCCAGAAAGCATCGACAGAGGCACCAGCGGCCTTGGTCAAAGCCAACAAGTTTTCGGAGGTGACTTCTAATTCGGCATCAGCCAAGATTAAAGCAGCGTATGAAACTAATGATTCAGTAGACATTGTGTAGTTGAAAATCTGAAAAGTTTTTCACAAGTGAGGAAAATATTTTGTTGATCAAATAGGGCTGGAGCCCTTGTGGTAGAGACACGCGGTGAGAATGAATAAAACATGTTGATATGTACAAGAGGCAGTCAAAAGAACTGTAGAATGGTTTATAAACCGTAGATTGGGCTTAAGAACACGCTAACCTAAAAGAACTTGGTCAAGTCTTCCAACCAGTTTCTGTATTCGTCTTCTTCCTTGAATTCACTGAAGGCCATAATGAAATCAGCCAAATCAGTGTTAATACCCAAGTTGTTCAAGTAGTTTTCGAACCCGGCTTGGATAGATTCATCCAATTCGGAGAATCTTGGACCTTGGTATCTCAATTTGTCCAAAAATTCACCGGTTTCAACTTGGTTTCTGAAGTCTGCAACATCGTCTTTGTAGTTGATGTAGTCAATCATGAAGGAATCTGATTGTAACAACAAGTTCATGAAGACACCAGTGTTTGGAGCATCCTTCTTGGTAATCAAAAGTTTAACCGAACTTAAGTAGCTGTCAAAAGCCATTTCGTCAGTCTCCAAGTCTTGCAAGTCACTTTCGTATTCAGGTTCAATTGGCAAGTCGGTGACTTCGTCAATATCAAAGTAAATCAGAATAACTTCGTTTTCGGTACTCTTGATCAATTCAACTTGAGAAATCCCATCTTTGCTAACAACTTTGATGTTGTTTTCTTCGATGTAGTCCAAAAATTTGTTAGACAAGTCGTTGGGGGTGGACTTGGTTGTTTCGAATTCAGATGTCAACACTTGCTTTAAGTTGGAAAAGTTACGAGCAAAGTTGTAAGAAGGCATTCTGATTGCCAATGGAGCTACTCTAGCGGCTGCAAATGGTCTGATGGTTCTGGAGATTGTTCTGAACATGGTTCAATATTTAATTTTCGCATTGAGATGAGGAGCAATATTATAAATGATGTTTAAAGCGTGATGTGGATGTGTTATGCTTGGAAAGGTTTTAGTATTGCAATTGTAGTATTAGACGCTAATTTTGTTGATTTTAAAGCAATACAATATCTATCCAGGCCTCATATTGAATTTGACAGAACTAGGAACAAAGATTAAGGCACAAACTCTAATGTTAAAATATTAGTGTTGGCTCATAATAAGTCCTGGTAGGAATATAGTATGTTACTAATGCAATATGTTAACGTTGTAGATATTCTTAGGGTTTGCATTAAATGAAGATATTTTTCCAAAGTGTTACAAAGACAACAGTTCAAGTGGTCATTATTATTGAAGTTGTGTTAGAAGCTGATAAATGCAAACTCGATATACTTACTGCTCTTTCAAAACACATCTAAATTAATTTATCCTTTATTCTATGCTACACATCAGTCTCCTGATCAATTATATTGCTCCAAGTACTCCTGTACGAAAGTGGAGCTACGCTTGTACCTTCTCTCCTGGTATTTCTCGTAAATAGACCTGTGGTTGGTTTCTGGTGACTTACAATTGTTCAACATAACTGCTGCCAATGGCTTCAATTGCTTTTCGGTATAACCAGAGTAAAATGTATGCAACTCGGTCCATTCTCCCTTATTCAAAATCTTCCTGGATAAATAATGGGCCCCTGCGGCCAACCAGCTTGGCTTGGAAGCTACAAAGCGTGAGTCCATTATGGTAATTTCCAAGAAGTATTTGGCTAAGGTACGGGTTTCGTAATCATAATCATCGGCCTTGGAGGTCCTTCGTAAAAACGACATTGGTCCAGGCCAGCCCATATCAAATTCCAACACATCAATCATGAATCTTTCAGCCTTCAAGAACTCGTCTATCAGGTATGCGTTATCTGCCATGTAAGCAACCTCTTGAACTGTAGGACAGTTAATTTCTTCATATTTGGCTGCTATGAACAATGCCACTGCTCCCACCAATTGGAACCGCGATAATGACACCTTCCTCTTGCTGAGGAACCTGTCGATGTAGTTTACGGTGAGAAACAATGTTTCAGGCAACAAGTTAAACCTTGAATGAACTTGAACCACCCAATCAATAAGAACGCTTCTCATTTCCCACTTCAACTCATCTTGGTTGTCCATGTAGTTAGGATCTGGTGAGAGTTTGAACTCCAATTTTCTTAGGTAGTTGAAGATTTCTGGAGAATATTCTGCTACCATGGTAACATCAAATGTATCTTCATCATTCATATCAAGAGTTCTGCGAGAATGCTTGGCCATTACTGCTTCTAATTCATCGTAGATATCGTTGGTCCATATTGGCTCCATAGGCTTTGTATCTTTTTCATCATCAATGGGCTCGAAATGCTCCAGGTCTTCTATTTGGTCGACGACTTCTTCCAATTCTTCTTGTTCTTCGTCCGATTCTTCTTCTGAGGCTTCTTTTTCTGATTCCTCTTCTTCAATTTCATTTTCAAGTGCTTCTTCGTACTCTGGCTCGAATTCGATGTCTTCGTGTTCGTAGTTACTACTTAATTTGACTCTTTTTTCGAATCTATGTTTCGAGTTTTCAATAGATGTCAAGTCCGACAACGCTTTGCGGCCTTCTTTTGGTTTCATTATGGCTATTTTTGATATGATATTTTCAGTACTGTGTTGGTACTGTTTATTTGCAGGTTTTTAGTACAATTTTAGTTTTCAAAAAAGTATTGGGAAGAAGCGTTCAGTGGAACTTCCTATGCAAGAATATGAAAAGCTCACAGGTCTACTGTGAAGAATAAATCTCGGGAAATGTAAGATTATCAACGAACACTCAACAAAAAAATCTGTCAAAAAAGGCTGTCAAATAAAACTATTCCAATAATACACTAAAAGGCCCAGATGCAATAACGAATGTCTAAAGTTGGAATTATGATAGATCCAATAACAATGCGGTGGTATATACTTGGAGTGGTGTTACTCCTGAAGAAAAAAAACAGGAAAAAGCTTGCTAAAAACTGTTTGTATTTTGTGGAAATAAACAAATCGCCAAAACGCGAGACTACGATTCGGTGGGAGTTTCAGGTGCGCCGCGAAGGACGTACTGGGAGTATTTGCGATGCGTCGCAGAAACGAGAACGATTTAGGGATGCAGCAAGTACAAGAGAAGCGTGAATAGAAAAATATGTGGAAAATGGTGTATAATCCACTGAGCAGTGATGGGTATATTTAACAAGACCAGTAAGAGATGTCAATATTATGATGTATGTATTATTTAAGTTATAGACTCGTAGATTAGTTCTTGCAACTAGAACAAGCGCAAGAGTCTTGAGAACAAGAACAGGTTCCGGAACATGAGCAGGTGGAGCATTTACAGTCAGCCATTTTGATTATTGAATTGATGGAAATTGAATGAGGAAAAGTACCAGTTTAAATAGTGTTTTTGGGTGTAGCGAAAACAACGCAGCTGACTGGCGAAAACAACGCAACTGACTAGGCGAAAATGGTGCCACATGGCAGTGGAATAGCGAGGTTTCTGGTAGCGAAAGCC